>CM053031.1:279011160-279116160 GCA_028564925.1 Lithobates sylvaticus
TCAATTTGTATGCAGTCAGGCAGGCTCTTGCACTGCATAGTTAAATCTAAAGGAAATTGAATAAGAAAATTGTATAGTGTATGGCCAGCCTTAGTGGCTTTAACGTTCTCCGAGAGCTGCTATCTGAAACTTCCAGGCGTGTCGTTTAAAGCACACCCTGTTGGGCTCTGTGGTTTTCTCCCGTTGGCTGTGACATTACCACCACTGTGTCCTGTAGAGAGGAAAGGATCAATGGCACCTAGAGGGGGACATGATATCGGACACAACCGCTATGTACAGCACCCCGTTGGCCTCTCCCACCAGCCATGATCTGTCTCTATTGCATAGAGACGCACAGACAGCAAGTTTTGGGTCTAAAATAAGGTATGCAAAGAAAAGGTAATATTTTATTTAAAAAAAATTCCTAAGCATGTTAGGGTAGATGGGAGGGAGGAACCATGGAAGGCAAAATATAAGCAGCTTTAAAAGTAAGTCTAACCCTTCTCTATTTACAGAGGGAGTCTCTTTTCATTTTGATAACATGCAAATGTGCCATGTCTGGTGTGGGTAGGAGTTGGGTTACATTATGCACCACATCCCAATAATCAAACAAGAGGAAATATGACGGGATACGGGACTTTTGAGGTGCATGAATAACATTACGATATCCAAATATTCATTACAAACAACAATTCATTTATTTATACAAACTTTACATTAAAATTGTAATAAACCCAATGACCAAATCACAGTCTCATTCTCCGGTAGTGACTTGAATGAAAATTATCCAAGCTACATTGATGTAGCAGCACTTCACACTGAGATATTGGGACACAGCACGGGACAAAAGCCTCGAGGATAGTTGGCAAGCATGAGGCAGCTGCTTTGGGGCCCACAACAATGACAGGGCCCAGGGCAGCTGCCCCTTTTGCCCTGCCTTAAAAAACGGCCCTGGAGCTGCCCAAGCTAAATGTTTCACAGTTTTTTTACGTATTCTCAACATGTTTCACTAAATATGTGGCTTCTTCAGGAGTTATTGTAGCATAAAACACTGTGCATGAAACAATGAAAGTCCAATATGAATATATATCGTACATTTATCACATACATTCAATTCTCCTTGGAGCATGCCTACCATCTGCAAACCCAGAACTGCCACCTTCGAACCTGCGTCCAGAACCACAATCTGCAAACCCAGAACCGACATCTGCCAAATCAGGACTAGAATCATCATTTGGAAGCCCAGGTCCGGAAACCACCATCTGGAATCCCGAGACCAAAACCACCATCTGTAAATAGTGGGCTCTTTGGAGCAAAAACTTCGATAGAGAGACCTTCATGACATTTTAAGACAAAATAATAATGACGCAAGAGATTTTTACAAGAAACGTTGGGACTTTCTGGAGCTTATAGGTTGTATGATGGTAAAAAAAGAGCTGTGATCTAATGAAAAACTAAAAGGTTGTTATAAAAAAAAAAAAAATTACTAAAAATTAAAATAAAAAGCTAAAACTGTTTTTTTTTTTTTCTTACTTTTTTTTCTCTACTAGTTGAGCTAGTGAGCAAATTCAGGAGGAAACCCAAGTGATGCTTCCATGCCTCCATCACACCATGCTGATTGGCAGCATAGACAATTCAAGAGCAGAGCATCTCTCCTGCTTGTCCAATCAGAGAACGCTATTCACACAAAAATGCAAAGCATTCTCTGAAGGGTGCCCCTGCTGAGTGAGCGCCCCGTGTGGCTACTTTGCAGCAGGGCAGCTGCTTAGTACAGGATCCAGAATTCAACATTGATCACTGTATTAGCATTGGCAGCTACAGTGACATAGCTCCCAACTGTCCCTGATTTCGAGGGACTGTCCCTGATTTGGAGCAATGTCCCTCTGTCCCTCATTCCTCCCCATTTGTCCCTCATTTTGGTCTGATCTATATAGATGTATATAAAATGCACTTTTTATCTTTCAAAAAGTGTTTTCCAGCGCTAAACCTTTCATCTGATTTCTAAATTGCTGCATTTGTAAATTCCAAAAGCCAATATAAAGGAATAGTAGTGAGTGGTAAAAAAAAAGAAGCACTTGTGGGTTTAACCAATCTTGATTTTTTGTACAATTCTCCTTTAAGGGGGCGTGGCAGTGGGTGTGTCCTATGCCTGCATACTTTTGCTGATAGGTGTCCCACATTCCCATCTCAAAAAGTTGGGAGGTGTACAGTGATTCTCCACTTTCATAGGGTATAACACATCCAAGCTGGACCAATGTAACTGAAAAAATATCCCTATCTAGAATTGAGCTTTAAATCAATGAAAAACATTCGACCCAGGAGTGTAGATACTTTTTTTCCCTAGGGGTTTAGCATTGGGCACCCAGAGGAAAGAAATGAGGCGGATGTGTAGCACACTATGGTGAACTGTTGGTGTGCCTTCCTCAGGTAAACCTTGCCATCTCCCAGAGGTACTGTACCCCCTCCGGCCTGGGGGCCGCTCTCACCAACTGCAATGTCACTGTACACCAGTCTTGCTGCACACTTATGAGGGGTTCCCACCATCCCTGTGCTGAGTTCCTGGGTCTCTACACCTGCTGTGCCCATTATGAGGGGTTCCCACCATCCCTGTGCTGAGTTCCCGGGTCTGTACACCTGCTGTGCCCATTATGAGGGGTTCCCACCATCCCTGTGCTGAGTTTCCAGGTCTGTACACCCGCTGTGTCCATTATGAGGGGTTCCAACCATCCCTGTGCTGAGTTCCCGGGTCTGTACACCTGCTGTGCCCATTATGAGGGGTTCCAACCATCCCTGTGCTGAGTTCCCGGGTCTGTACACCCGCTGTGCCCATTATGAGGGGTTCCAACCATCCCTGTGCTGAGTTCCCGGGTCTGTACACCTGCTGTGCCCATTATGAGGGGTTCCCACCATCCCTGTGCTGAGTTCCCGGGTCTGTACACCCGTTGTGCCCATTATGAGGGGTTCCCACCATCCCTGTGCTGAGTTCCCGGGTCTGTACACCTGCTGTGCCCATTATGAGGGGTTCCCACCATCCCTGTGCTGAGTTCCCGGGTCTGTACACCCGCTGTGCCCATTATGGGGGTTCCCACCATCCCTGTGCTGAGTTCCCGGGTCTGTACACCTGCTGTGCCCATTATGAGGGGTTCCCACCATTCCTGTGCTGAGTTCTGGGGCTGTAAACCCGCTGTGCCCATTATGTGTAAAGTGTTCTGGTCAGGAAGGGGGTAAAATCTTTCGGGGGTGAAGCGGTTAAATGTATGCATGCTGAGTGTCAGTGTAATACTCACAGGAATGTATTACTTTTTACAGAGTACACAGTACCTTGACAATATCTTCATCTTCTTTTCTCTCCAGAAGGACAGAACCATCTTCAGTGGCGTCACTAGGGGGGGGCAGAGGGGGCCAGGATGGTGGGGCTTGAACCTGGACTCATGACATTCATCTTCTGAGACTTTCGGAGCCTCCTTGTCCTCCGTACTGCGCAAGCGTTGCGCCTGCGCAGTATAGGGCGGACACTATCCGATGGGGGGACAGTTTTTGGCAGAACACCGGCTCTGGGGCTCTGAGCTGTTGGGAACACTGATACAGGGGCGGCTCCAGGTGGGTGCTTTAGCTCCCCCATAATTTCACATATAGCGCCCCCATCAGCAGCTGCCTCGGGAAAATATTTACTGTAGCCTGGGTGTGCTGCTACCAGTGACGCTCCCGCCCCTCAGCCCGCCCCCTTGGCCCGCCCATGTGTGTACGGAGATCGCAAACAGCATGTAATGCCTCGTTTCCACTGAGCGGATCGGTACAGTTTGGAAGGGTAAGAATGGTCCGGCCTATCCAGGTGAGCGTTTCCACTGCAAGTCGGACCACCAGGGTCCATACGGGGTTTAGAAAAAATGCCTAGCGTGGCCTCACACTGATTGACAGACGTTTTTCTGTCCGCCAATCAGTGGGATGTATCGTAGCTCCGCCCTTACCGAACCGTTCCATTTTCTATGACCCCGCATCTGAAGCAGGACCCTGAATGGTGCGGTATTCATAATGGAAACACTGAAAATAGCGTACCGTAACCGAACCGCACCGAACCGCAACCGAACCGTACCGAACCGCACCAAACCGCACCGAACCGATCCGCTCAGTGGAAACGAAGCATTAGTTGCAGGGCTAGAGGATCTCATTCCTGTTTCCCCCGTGCAGCGGGAGGGAGGGATCCTGGAAGCACCTGCTCAGTATTATCCAATCATGCTGTGCCTGTGCTACAACTCCTCCCACTTCCCCTGCCGCCCTGTTTTGATTTCAGGCAGCTCCAGAGGAAGAAGGAGCCACGCCCCTCAGCTCTCTAACTCCTATGTGAGTCTCTTTTTATGTATACTTCATGGAGGGGAGAAGAAGGATGTGCAGAGTGATAGGTGTGGTGTTCAGTGCAGGCAGTGTAATCCATATGGGGACAGGACAAGGGGAAAATATGCTCTAAGTTATATATGTTGTAATTATCGGGCTGTTGGATCCTCAGCATCAGAAGCAGTGGCGTTGCTAGGGGGTGGCTTTTGGGGCCCTTAGCCCCGAGTCTCTGCAGGGGTCCCCAAGGGGAGGGGAGGCTCTCTGGGGACCCTGATTTAAGGTGGAGGCTCTCTGGGGACCCTGATTTAAGGTGGAGGCTCTCTGGGGACCCTGATTTCAGGGGGAGGCTCTCTGGAGACCCTGATTTAAGGGGGAGGCTCTCTGGGGACCCTGATTTAAGGGGGAGGCTCTCTGGGGACCCTGATTTAAGGGGGAGGCTCTCTGGAGACCCTGATTTAAGGGGGAGGCTCTCTGGAGACCCTGATTTAGGGGGGAGGCTCTCTGGAGACCCTGATTTAAAGGGGGAGGCTCTCTGGGGACCCTGATGTAAGTGGGGGGCTCTCTGGAGACCCTGATTTAAGGGGGGAGGCTCTCTGGAGACCCTGATTTAAGGGGGAGGATCTCTGGGGACCCTGATGTAAGAGGGGGGGCTCTCTGGGGACCCTGATGTAAGAGGGGGGCTCTCTGGGGACCCTGATGTAAGAGGGGGGCTCTCTGGGGACCCTGATGTAAGAGGGGGGCTCTCTGGGGACCCTGATGTAAGAGGGGGGCTCTCTGGGGACCCTGATTTAAGAGGGATGCTCTCTGGGGACCCTGATTTAAGGGGGAGGCTCTCTGGAGACCCTGATTTAAGGGGGAGGCTCTCTGGAGACCCTGATTTAAGGGGGAGGCTCTCTGGAGACCCTGATTTAAGAGGGGGGCTCTCTGGGGACCCTGATTTGAGGGGGGCTCTCTGGGGACCCTGATTTAAGGGGGGGCTCTCTGGGGACCCTGATTTCAGGGGGATGCTCTCTTACGACCCTGATGTAAGAGAAGGGCTCTCTGGGGACCCTGATGTAAGAGGGGGGGCTCTCTGGGGACCCTGATTTAATGGGGAGGCTCTCTGTGGATATACACGCACACATTATATACATGTGTATGCCCGCCCAAGCGTATGACTTTCTTTACTACGCTGCTATGGGCCCCAGATCTTTTGTAGACCTAGCAACGCCCCTGATCAGAAGACAGAACACACAGACCTCATACATTGATTTATGTTTATTACAAAGGCTTCTGTGACAGGGAGAAAAGAATCCATGAGATCTGTGCATTCTGTCCCTTTCCTGTCTCTGCTAGCTCCATCTTTAGCCCTTATGGCTCATGCACACTAGTTTTGCCCTCTGAAGAGCAATCAACATTTAGATTGCTCTTTAGAAAACATAAGACAGGTGGTGAGAAGGTGTCGTATCACCTCTTCCCCCACCTGCTTTATCTCCTTGAACCCCACACTAGTGCACCACAACTGTGTGCATCGCAGAGCAGCCCTATTCACTTAAATGGGTTGTGTTGAGTGGGTGGTAGCACCTGCCAAAAGCCAAAGGTTCCTACCAGGCTCTACATAGTTAGGACTACAGAAAATGGGGTGCCTTGTTGGGGCTCTGTAGCTTACGCGTGTATTTGCAAATGTATACTGACTAAACCCTGGCTTTTAACGCACACTGTTAGAATAATTCGATTGGTTAGCACTGCAGGCTGGTCAGTAAGTTGATCTGGAAATGTCTTTGGTTTTTGCATGCAAATCATTTGGTGGAGGCGGGATTATGCATTGGGGGTTGTTTTTCAGGGGTTGGGCTTGGCCCCCTAGTTCCAGTGAAGGGAACTCTTAAGGCGTCAGCATACCAAGACATGTTGGACAATTTCATGCTCCCAACTTTGTGGGAACAGTTTTGTGTACAGAGCAAGGTCCATAAAGACATGGATGATTGAGTTTGGGGTGGAGGAACTTGACTGGCCTACACAGAGTCCTGAACTCAACCAGATGTAATACCTTTGGGATGAATTGGAGCGTCCAACATCACTGCCTGACCTCACAAATGCTCTTCTGGAAGAATGGTCAAACATTCCCATAGACACAGTCCTAAAACTTGTGGACGGCCTTCCCAGAAGAGTTGAAGCTGCTATAGCTGCAAAGGGTGGGCCAACCCAATATTGAACCCTACGGACTAAGACTGGGATGCCATTAAAGTTCATGTGCGTGTAAAGGCAGGCATACCAATACTTTTGACAATATAGTGTATGTGCGACTTCAAAGTAGTTCATGGACTACTTTTGGTCATGCAACTTGAGGGCCATAGACTTTAATGCAACTTTTGATGGTTAACATTGAAGTCGTACCTGAATGTTTTACATGCAACAGTGGGCCCAAGTTTGCTGAGGGACAACAAGTCACATCCAAGTCGCACCCATCCAAAGTTGCATCAAAGTCGCACCCCGAAGTCACAGGACTTTGGATTGGTAGAAGTGTGAATGAAGGTTCTGATAACGGGAGCCGCTCAGGTGATGGAGCAAAGGTTGTCTCGCGTGTAGATGGCGGGTTGAGGTTGGGGAGAGGAGGAGGGAAAAGGTGAAGAGCGAATTACAGTCACAACAAGGACACGCTTTGTTCAGCTGTGCTGCGGCCCCCGCCCCACATGGGCTCGATGATTCAGCAAATTTCCTGACAGGGTTTTAGAATCCCCAGCAACCCTACAACACCAACAATCTACTAAAGCGGAACAAATAGCAATGGGAGAAGGCAACCTGCAACTTCCGTACTGCAACCACTCAGCTGCCCCCAGCCAATTCTGGCACTCTTCGTATACATGCAAAGATCTTCATTCTTTTAATTTATTTTTTACTAGATAATTACTTAGAACCTCCAAACATGATCTATTTTCTGAAAGCAAAGGCTTGGGAGAGCAAAACGTTGGTAGTTACAATTTTTTATGTCATGTATAATTTGCACCGTGGTTTTTCAAATGCATTTTGGGGGGGGGGGGGGGGGAGGAATCGCCCGACCACCCCATAGCAGATTTACTGGAATGCAGACACGATACAAGAGATGGTCAGAGACTGTAGACATGTTACAAGTGATGGTCAGAGACTTTGGACACAAAACAAGAAATGGTTAGAGACCGTGGACATGATGCAACAGATGGTCAGAGACTGCGGATTTAATACAAGAGTTGAATAGAGACTGCAGACATGATGCAAGAGATGATCAGAGACTTTGGACATAATACAGGAGATGATCAGAGACTGCGGACATGATACAAGAGAAGGTCAGAGACTGCGGACATGATACAGGAGATGGTCAGAGACTGCGGACATGATACAAGAGAAGGTCAGAGACTGCGGACATGATACAAGAGAAGGTCAGAGACTGCGGACATGATACAAGAGAAGGTCAGAGACTGCGGACATGATACAAGAGATGGTCAGAGACTGCGGACATGATACAAGAGATGGTCAGAGACTGCGGACATGATACAAGAGATGGTCAGAGACTGCGGACATGATACAAGAGATGGCCAGAGACTGCAGACATGATACAAGAGATGGTCAGAGACTGCAGACATGATACAAGAGAAGGTCAGAGACTGCGGACATGATACAGGAGATTGTCAGACTGCGGACATGATACAAGAGATGGTCAGAGACTGCGGACATGATACAAGAGATGGTCAGAGACTGCGGACATGATACAAGAGATGGTCAGAGACTGCGGACATGATACAAGAGATGGTCAGAGACTGCGGACATGATACAAGAGATGGTCAGAGACTGCAGACATGATACAAGAGATGGTCAGAGACTGCAGACATGATACAAGAGAAGGTCAGAGACTGCGGACATGATACAGGAGATTGTCAGACTGCGGACATGATACAAGAGATGGTCAGAGACTGCGGACATGATACAAGAGATGGTCAGAGACTGCGGACATGATACAAGAGAAGGTCAGAGACTGCGGACATGATACAGGAGATTGTCAGACTGCGGACATGATACAAGAGATGGTCAGAGACTGCAGACATGATACAAGAGATGGTCAGAGACTGCGGACATGATACAAGAGAAGGTCAGAGACTGCGGACATGATACAGGAGATTGTCAGACTGCGGACATGATACAAGAGATGGTCAGAGACTGCAGACATGATACAAGAGAAGGTCAGAGACTGCGGACATGATACAGGAGATGGTCAGAGACTGCGGACATGATACAAGAGATGGTCAGAGACTGCGGACATGATACAAGAGATGGTCAGAGACTGCAGACATGATACAAGAGATGGTCAGACTGTGGACATGATCAGGGGCGGACTGACAACTCATGGGGCCCCCGGGCAATAGATTATGGGCCACACAGTATACACACACACACACACACACACAGTATACAATCACACAGTATACACAGACATTTTTCTATTGGCTGAGAAGGTACTGGAGAGGTGGGGTAGCTATAATCTTGGGATTTTTAGACCAAAAGGATGTTGACATACTGTCGCTGGTTTTACTGAGGCTGGCAACCCTGATGGGGCCCCCTAGTGGCCCGGGACCCTCGGGCAGTGCCCGAGTGGCCGAATGGTCAGTCCGCCCCTGGACATGATACAGGAGATGGTCAGTGACTGTGGACATGATACAACAGATGACCAGAGACTGCGGATTTAATACAAGAGTTGAACAGACACTTTGGATATAACAGACGGTCAGAGACTTTGGATACAATACAGGAGATGGTCAGAGACTGCGGACATAATACAGGAGATGGTCAGAGACTGCGGACATGCTATAGCAGTTGTTGAGGACAGGGGACATGCGTCAAGACAAAGTAATTGACTGGAGACATATTACAAGAGAAAATCACTGCTATAACAGAACAATAGGGTAGCACAGATGCGGGGGTCCCGGGGGGCCACACAAAAAGTGCCAAAGGACCTCATGCAGCCCCCAGGCCACAGGTTTGGCACCAGGGATGTAGGGTGTCATGGACCCGCCCCCTGCAGGGGCATCACAAAGGTCCTTCGCACTCACTGTTTAATAATGCAGATCATTGAGGATCGATGCAACATTGAGGGACACCCACTGCTGGAAGAAGATCAGAAGAAGGCATGTCCACCTCGAAGACACCTGGAAAAGGAAACAAAGCATACAATATATACTGGGGGCATCTCAAGGGGCAGAGGGATGTCCTCTGGGAAAATGGGGGGGGGGGGGCAGAGCACAAAGTTGGGCTTTAAATGTATCTGAAGATCTTTTTTACAGTTTGATGTCATATTCTGAATATTGGGAATGAGTATCATTTACACTGCCAGCCCTGAACTATGCAGCCTTCTGTTCTTATATGAAATACAAGCCCTCAGGAACAAATAGCTGAGCTGGAAGATTTATCCAAAGTCCTAGAGAATAAGTCTGGAGGAAACAATGAGAGCCGGGAATCCATAACAACCCGTGACCCCGTACCTCCCAGAAGACGCCCCTTTTCTTTATGGTTGTAACCCGATTACCATGGGATTGATGACTTGGTTGCACAACTTCTACATAGCTATCTGCAGCTGGCAAATACTGTAATCCTTAAAGCACAACTCCAGCCACAAATGCCAAGATAGAAATGAATAACTCTTTAAAAGATAAAAGTATAAAGTAGAAATGTTTGGAGATTTTCCCCACAGTGCCCTTTTCTGCCACTAGATGTCCTCACTCTGATGACTAGCGTCATTCAACCCACTTCCTCAGAAGTCCAGGTTGTCCTGGACCCGCCCCCCCCCCCCCCCCTGCACCCAGCTTTTGATTGTGTTGAAATACATTGTTCATGTATTTTAGTACAACAACTACAGATTTAAATCCCCCACAGTCTCCTGGGACACATAACAGGTCCCAGAAGACTACAGGACCATTCACAAGGCGCAGCACGGTTCACACATGGGCAGTAGGAAACCGGCTGTGAAACCGCAAGGCTTCACTTCCTGTTTCCCTTACTTGCACCTGGAGCCAATTGAAGAATCCGTTTGGGTGAGGACATTGCAGGATTCCTTAACAGGTAAGTGTCCTTATATTAAAAGTCAGCAGCTACAGTATTTGTAGCTGCTGAGCTGACTTCATTTTTTGGGTAGAGCCTGGAGCTCTGCTTTAACCACTAGCCGACCAGCGCACAACGATTTACGTCGGCACCATGGCGCGGCTGGGCAAATTGGCGTACAGGTACGTCCCCTTTAAATCGTGGCATTGTGGGCACGTGCGTTGTGGGTCCCACGGACTTGATGTCCGCCAGGGGCCCACGATCGTGTCACGGAGTGGAAGAACGGAGAGATGCCTATGTAAACAAGGCATTTCCCTGTTCTGCCTAGTGACAGAGATCACTGCCCCCTGTCATCGGGAACAGTGATCGCTGTCATGTCAGTGATAGCCCATTCCCCCCCCCCCCAACAGTTAGAACACATCCCTAGGACACACTTAACCCCTTCATCGCCCCCTAGTGTTTAACCCCTTCCCTGCCAGTGTCATTTACACAGTAATCGGTGCATTTTTATAGCACTGATCGCTGTATAAATGACACTGGTCCCAAAATAGTGTCAAAAATGTCCGATGTGTCCGCCATAATGTCGCAGTCACGATTAAAAATAGCAGATCGCCGCCATAAATCTATCCCCTATTTTGTTGACACTATAACTTTTGCGCAAACCAATCAATAATCGCTTATTGCCCAGCAACCTACCCCAGCAACAATAGCTCCCTCACACAACAATAGGCTCCCCCAGCAAGAGTGGACCCCCACCCCAGCAACAATAGACCCCACTCTAGCAACAATAGATCTGCTGCAGTAACAATAGACTCCACTCCAGCAACAATAGACTCCACCCCAACAATAAACCCCACCCCAGCAACAATAGATCCCCACACAGCAATAGGCTCCCCAGCAATAATAGACCACACCCTTGCAACAACAGACCCCATTCCAGCATCAATTGATCCCAGGCAGCAACAATAGACCCCCACACAACATCCACCCCATTAACCATAAACCCAACAGAAAAATATACCCAACCCCAGCAACAGTAGACCCCCCCCCCCCCCCCCACACACACAGCAATGGACTACCCACAACAAAATACCACCCCCAGCAACAGAAGATCCACCCTAGCAACATTAGACCCCCAGCAGCAACAACAGATCTCCCAGCAGCCAGAAACAATAAACCTTTCCCTCGGCAGTAGCGATATAAGACCCCCCCCCCCCCCAAAAAAAACAATCCCCCACTAGTAACACTAGACCCTCACACAAAAACTGATTCCCACCAGTGACAATAGATCCCCCAACAGCCAGCATCAGTAGACCTTCCAGCACACCCCACACCCCTTGCCATTACATACATTCAGTGCTGGAGATGCCGGTACTGCGCTCCCCAACGTTCCCGCTGAAAAAAAGTCCTGGTAACATAATGTAACAATTTCCTTCTTTTTTTTTTTTTTTACTATGAATATTATAACCAGCAATGAATTTATATTGTCACAATGTTTCTTTATTACATATTATGAATCAGCTTATCATTCTTTTTTGTTGGATTTTATTGTGTAATACAATTTGTAATCATGTGTACTAACTACGCCATATTTTGTATGTGATGTGCCTCATTTAAAGTCCCAGGAGCAACGTATTGGAAACTGTGTCTATAGATTTGTAAATGAGTTTTGCCTGAACACCTCAGGAATGCTGATGCCAAGAGACTACATAACCATCCGGTGAGCCATTAATGGCCCCCACATGGAAGGAGGATTAGGGCGGGCGGCCTCACTGGAACAGAACACAGAAGAGTGTGGGAAAGTGTTATGTATGGGAGGGAGTGACTAGGAGACGGCTGAAGCCTGGTAGGTGAGAGATAACGAAGGGGAAAAGTACGTCCTACAGGCAGAAAATTATTTTGTTGGCGACTAATCCATTTTAAAGGCGATTGAAAAAAAAGACCAAAGGGACGGGTCACAGGGGGACCTCAGATCTGTGAAGGACAACAAGACATCTCAGCAACGTTCTTCATTCAACGCAAGGCTACCAAGATGAACTCCACGTCACACGAATGGCGTAGGCGAGATTTGGTGACTGTCCGAGGAGTTCCCATGATCTGCGCTTTCGCCCAGAATTTGGATGAGATTACCGATCATTTCCAGGCCAGGGAAGATGACATCGTCATAGCCACCTACCCCAAATCAGGTACCCCCCTATAGTCACTGGTGAAAGAGACCCCCCCGACACGATCGCTCTTTAGAATTGTGATGTTTTCTGTCCTAGGTACAACATGGATGAGTGAGATTGTGGATCTTGTCCTCAATGATGGGGACATCGAGAAGAGTCGAAGGGATGCCATTTTCCAAAAGGTTCCGATGCTGGAGTTCCGTGTCCCGGGGGAGGTACCGCCAGGTCAGTCATAGGTGTACGTTATTGATTTAGGTGTCTGTTTATGAAGGAGAAAAAAAAAAGCAGAGATCCTGATGATCGTGGTCGATCTCTAATGTGTACTAGTTTATGTCGCTGAGAGATGATGAGCAGAGAACATGTTCTCATCACAGGACACAACCCTTCTGTAATTCACACATATATATATATATATATATATATATATATATATATATATATATATATATATATATATATATATATATATATATATATATATATATATATATATATATATATATATATAATTATATTGGCCCTAATATATAGAATGTGTGAGTTAGGGACCTTAGATTGTAAGCTCCTTGAGGGTAGGGACTGATGTGAATGTACAATGTATATGTAAAGCGCTGCGTAAATTGACAGCGCTATATAAGTACCTTAACCACATGCCGACCGGGCCATAGCCGAAGGACGGCTACAGCGCGGTCAGCTTATTCTGGGAGGGCGTCCATGGACTTCCTCCCAGAATCTGGGAGCGTGAATCTGGGGAGCGCACCTGGGAACATCTGTGACCGGACCCGGCACATCACGGATCACGGTAAATAGTCGCTGATAGTGGCCGTTTATCACGTGACCGCTCTGTCAAATGACGGATCGATCACTTGTAAACAAACCGGCGTCACGTCATCACGCCGGTTCCTCCCTCCCCTCTCTGTACCAGTTGGTACAGTGCGAGGGGAGAGGGGGAGAGATTGCAGCAGCACTGTGGGATGGATGTGTAGTGTCCACAGCGCTGCTCTGTGACAATAATCTGCAAAACTGTGCAACACTCTGCCAATACTCTGCAATACTCTGCCAATACTCTGCCAATACATTTTAACAGAAACAAATAATTAATTTATTTATTTTTACAGAATTTTCAGTCTTTTTTGATTTATAGCGCAAAAAATATAAAACCCAGCAGTGATTAAATACCACCAAAAGAAAGTTCTATTTGTGTGAAAAAAAAGACAAAAATTTAATTTGAGTACAGTGTTGTATGATTGAGTAATTGTCATTCAAAGTGTGAGAGCACCGAAAGCTGAAAATTGGTCTGGTTAGGAAGGGGGTTTAAGTGCCCAGTGGGTAAGTGATATTATAAAAAATAAATGTGTGTATATATATATATATATATATATATATATATATATATATATATATATACACACATACACACACACACACATTATATAATGTTTATATATATATATATATAGTCACACTGTATTGTCTTTTGGGCCCCATCCACACCTGAGCAATGTAGAATCGTGGGCGGAATCGCAGGATTCTGGCCGCAAATTCCAAACTGCTAAAATCTTGGCAAAATACGCAACATGCTTTTGGGTGCCATTGAATGTTAATGGCACCCCCATCGCGCATAGCAGACATTATCTTTTGACATACATTTTGTCATTTGATAAATGCGCTACAAATGCATCAAATTGCACGCTGAAAAACCGCACAACGCTCAGTGACCAAAAAGGTTCAATTTGGGACTTTGGTGCTTTTTTTTTATTGTGCATTTTACTGCAGTTTTTAACACGCATTTTGATTTTTTTTTTTTTTTTTTTTTATCAACACAATTTAGCTCTTTTTAGTGTGCATTTTGGTGCTTTTTCAACACGCATTTTGGCAAATTTGGTGCGTTTTTGTCTGCATTCCAGAAACAAATGTGTGTCATGCTTGCAGTGCAATTGATCGTTAATTTTACCCCAAAAGCGGCTAGCAGATACGCGTGTTACCAAAATGCACATAAAAAAATGCCCATATGGTGCCTTTGGTGCCCCCACAGTGTCCTCAACCTCCATCAAAGTTTGCCAGCCCCAGTAGGGGCTTACAACAGTGCCCCTGCAAAGCCCCCCCAGCCTCCTGGAGAAACCCCCTTCCACCACAGTTGCCCCCAGCTCCCTCGAAAAACCATAATTTCCTACAGGGCCACCACCACTGCTGCAGTGTCTCCTAACTCCTTCCAGAAACCCATCCCCCACAGTGACACCCAGCCCCATCCATAACATTCCAGTATTTTAACCACTTCAATACCGGCCACCAGGGCAATTTTCAGCTTTCAGCGCTGTCACACCTTGAATGACAATTGTGCGGTAATGCAAAATTTTTATCATTTTTTTTTGAGACAGACAGAGCTTTCTTTTGGGGGTATTAAATCACCACAAATTTTTTTTATTTTTTGCTTAACATATGAAAAACGTTTTTCTTTGTTTCTGTTATAAAAGTTTGTAAATAAGTTTTCTCCTTCACTGATGTGGGCTGATAAGGAGGCATTATAATGCAGCACTGATGGGTAGACACTAATATGCAGCACTGATGGGCACTGATAGGCGGCACTGATGGGTAGCCTTTATGGGCATTGATAGGCAGCAATGATGGGCAGCCTTTTTGGGCACTGATAGGCGGCACTGATGGGCAGCCTTTTTGGGCACTGATAGACAGCAATGATGGGCACTGATAGGCAGCAATGATGGGCAGCCTTTTTGGGCACTGATAGGCGGCAATGATGGGCAGCCTTTATGGAAACTGATAGGCACTGATAGACGGCAATGATAGGCTGAAATGATGGGCAAGGATAGGCCTCAATGATGGGCAGACTTTTTGGGCACTGATAGGCTGCAATGATGGGCACTGATAGGCGGCACTGATGTGCTCTGATGGGCAGCACTGACAGGCATCACTGATGGGCACTGATTGGCATCACTGGTGGGCACCACTGGCAGGCATCGCTGATGGGGCTGCACTGATTATCAGTGCAGATGTCCCCTGTCAGGAAAGCCGCTTATCAGCTCTCCTCTCCTCACTTGCTGTCAGTGTGAGGAGAGGAATACAGATAACCGGCATTTCCTATTTACACTGTGATCATCTGTGATTGGAGCACAGCTGATCACATGGTAAAGAGCCTACACCATAGGCGCTTTACCATGCCCGAGCAACACACTGCTACAACCGGAGGGCACACGAGTGGATTGTTCTGAAGGACGTCATATGATGTCCAGTCTGAAAGGGAAAGCCATCGCCCGACCGTCATTTTGCTATATGTATAATTTTTTTTTTTTTTTTACTATTAGTAAAAATATTTTTTAAATCACTTTTTCAATATTTTTTCGCAGTGCTTCTGGGGAAGGGGGTGGGGGGTGGGTGACAGTGGACAGTGTCAGTAGTTTTTTTTTATTTTTAATAATTGCTTTTATTTTATTTATTTATTTTTTATTTTGTTTTTAACAATTTTTTTTGGGGGGGGGGTGGGGCAGTGGATAATGTTGGTAGGGCAGGGGAGAGTGGTGTCAGTAGTTTTATTTATTTATTTTTTTTAACTTTTTCATTTTTTAGAATTTTTTTGTGCTGGGCACTAGGTTTGTTTGGAGGAGGAACTAGGTAGGTTTGGAGGAGGAACTTCCTCCTCCTCCTCTGAATGTCGGGGGCCTGGGGCGGGGCAAACAAGTGATTGGTTGCTAGGACATGGGCGGTCCCAGAAACCAAACCCTAGAGCTGTGAACAGCAGGTGGCGGTAGAAGCTGTCAGCCGCTGTACATTTAGGGACAGTAGTGATTGCTGCACAGCCTGCCCTGTTGCTTAGGGGCACGGCTGTGGGGCAGTAAGGACACCACACCTCCCAACTTTTTGAGATGGGAATGTGGGACACCTATCAGCAAAAGTATGCGGGCATAGGACACACCCCTGGCCACGCCCCCTTAAAGGAGAATTGTACAAAAAAAACAAGATTAGTTAAACCCACAAGTGCTTTTTTTTAACTGCTACGATTCCTTTTATATTGGCTTTTGGAATTTACAAATGCAGCAATTGAGAAATCAGATGAAAGGTTTAGTGCTGGAAAACACTTTTTAATAGATAAAAAGTGCATTTTATATACAACTATATAGATCAGACCAAAATGAGGGACAAATGAGGAGGAATGAGGGACATTGCTCCAAATCAGGGACAGTCCCTCGAAAATCGGGGACAGTTGGGAGGTATGGTGACACTGATTGGGTATTTGGGCAGGGCGCTCTGGCGGGGAGGGGGTTGGACCCAGCAACAACTGGCCGTGGCTGCACAATAGGCAGCAGTGCGCCCTAGGCGGCTGCTTAGTTCGCCCAGCGGTAGCGCCGGCCCTGTCTAAAAGGCTACAGGTGTCCTTTTTAAAACCAACATGATTCTGATGTTGTCCTTATCTCTGTTTTCCAGGGAGTGAAATATTAGAATCTGTACCCTCCCCGAGAGTGATTAAGACTCACCTACCAGTACCGCTCTTCCCAAAATCATTGTGGGATAAGAACGTCAAGGTAAGGCTATGGAGCGGCAGGTAGAAGGTCTACGCCTAGTCTGCTAGTGTATGTAGAACTTACCATCACAAATGACTATTTCACCTGAACCCTAAGGTTCTCTAACAGGAACGATGAGGACTAGGGATGAGCTTTGAGTTCGAACTCATGCTCGACTCGAACATTGCCTGTTCAGCGAACAATTTGGGGTGTTCACGGCAAATTCGAAAAGCCGCAAGCACCCTGTAAAAGTCTATAGGAGAAATCTAAAGTGCTAATTTTAAAAGCCTATATGCAAGTTATTGTCATAAAAAGTGTTTGGGGACCTGGGTCCTGCCCCAGGGGACATGTATCAATGCAAAAAAAAGTTTTAAAAACTGCCTTTTTTCAGGAGCAGTGATTTTAATAATGCTTAAAGTGAAACAATAAAAGTGTAATATTCCTTTAAATTTTGTACCTGGGGGGTGTCTATAGTATGCATGTGAAGGGGCGCATGTTTCCCGTGCTTAGAACTGTCCCTGCACAAAGTGTCATTTTTGCAGGAAAAAAAGCTATTTAAAATCACGCGCGGCTATAATGAATTGTCGTCTCCCGTATAACAGAGAACAGTCATTCATTGATAAAAAAAATTTAAAAAAAAAGAAAAAAAAAAGCGTGGGGGTTCCCCCAAATTCAATTACCAGGCCCTTCAGGTCTGCTATGGATATTAAGGGGAACCCTGCGTCAAATTTAAAAAAAAAAATGGCGTGGGGTCCCCCTCAAAATCCATACCAGACCCTTATCCAATCATGCAACCTGGCAGGCCGCAGGAAAAGAGGGGGGGACGAGAGCGGCCCCCCTCCCTCCTGAACCGTACCAGGCCACATGCCCTCAACATTGGGAGGGTGCTTTGGGGGTCTGTGACCCCTCAAAGCACCATGTCCCCATGTTGATGGGGACAAGGGCCTCGTCCCCACAACCCTGGCCGTTGGTTGTGGGGGTCTGCGGGAGGGGGGCTTATCGGATGGCACCCACGATCGTCTCACGGGAAGGCTGAATGGGGAGATGCGGAAATAAACAGCATCTCCCCGTTCTGCCTAGCAACTAGTGACGCCGATCTCTGCTCCCTGTGATTGGAGCAGAGATCAGCATTCACTAGCTGACAGCCACGCCCCCCCCCCCCCCCCCACAGTAAGAAACACACCTCTAGGCATACTTAACCCCTACACTGCCACCTAGTGGTTAACCCCTTCACTGCCAGTGTCATTTACACAGGAATCAATGCATTTAAATAGCACTGATTACTGTATAAATGACAATGGTCCCAAAAATGTCCGATGTGTCCGCCATAATGTCGCAGTCACAATAAAAATCGCTGATCGCCGCCATCACTATTAAAAAAAAATTATTAATAAAAATGCTATAAAACTATCCCCTATCTTGTAAACGCTATAACTTCTGCGCAAACCAATCAATAGCTTATTGCGATTTTTTTTTTTTTTTTTTTTTTTTTTTTTTTTTTTACCAAGAATATGTAGAATACATATCGGCCTAAACTGAGGAAAAAATATGTTTTTTTCATATATTTTTGGGGGATATTTATTATAGCAAAAAATTGTCACTCTTTTTTGTTTATGGCGCAAAAAATAAAAACCGCAGGGGTGATCAAATACCACCAAAAGAAAGCTCTATTTGTGGGGAAAAAAGGACGCCAATTTTGTTTGAGCCATGTCGCACGACCGCGCAATTGTCAGTTAAAGCGTCGCAGTGCCGAATCGCAAAAAGGGGCCTGGTCCTATGGCTGCAAATTGGTCCGGTCTGAAAGTGGTTAATTCAATCCATTAACACACACAATGACAATATCTCTTCTCCTCGGCTCAAATACAATACAACACCCTTCTCAGGAATGCACTTTGCCAGTAATTTAACCTCCAGCACAAAATGAATCAGCTGGACTGTAAGATTTACTTTGAGTTGACCTTTTGTTTCATTAGATCTTTAACGAATTACCGAATCATGTCAAATTCATTCGTTATATTCGCTATAATTTCTTTCGTATTAGTTGAAATTCTTTATTTTTTTTTTTATTTGGACATTCGGATGCATCCGAATGTCCGAAAGAAGCAAAATTCAGCCGAATTTCGATTTGTTACGAAACGAAATTGCACGTCTAATTATAATAAACTGTGTGAAATTCTGTGTCTAAGGCCCCTTTCACACCTAAGCGTTTTTCATGCGGTGCAGCGCTAAAAATAGCGCCTGTTCACCGCATGAAAAAATCCGGCCCCTTTAACTCCAGTGTGAAAGCCGGCGGGCTTTCACACTGGAGCGGTGCGCTAGCAGGATGACAAAAAAAGTCCTGCTAGCAGCATCTTTGGAGCGGGATAGGAGCGGGTGTGTTCACCGCTCCTATACCGCTCCTTCCCATTGATTAGAATGGGACACCGCGGCAATACCGCCGCAAAGCGCTGCTACGGCGGCGCTCTGCGGGGGGTGTTTAACCCTTTTTCGGCCGCTCGCGGGGGGGTAAAACCGCACCGCGAGCGGCCGAAAACCGCGGTGAAAACGACGATAAAGCAGCGCTAAATATAGCGCTGCTTTACCGTCACCGCGGCTCACCGCCCCAGTGTGAAAGGGGCCTAATACAATGAAGAGCGCTGCTTTTATGCCCCGTACACGCGATCGGAAATTCCGCCAGCAAAAGTCCGATGAGAGCTTTTGGTCCGAAAATGTGTAGGCTCCATCGGCATTTTCCGACCAAAAGCTCTCATCGGTCTTTTGCTGGCCACATTTCCAATCGTGTGTACGCGTCATAACAGCTGAATCATAATCCTTACTACTTTTGTCTCTTGTTATAAAGTACTGCAGTGGGCCAGGTACTGCTGCAAAACAATCTGATGAGATTATGCGGTATATTTATAAAAAATGTACTTGGCTGTTTGCTCTGTAAAACTGCATGTAAATCAATTTGTGCAAACGGGGCAAAATCAAATGTTCTCGGACTATGTTCTGTGCAATTTGAATGTGTAATTGTGTTAAATATCACACTATGGCCACTAGATGGAGCTGAGGAGCATACTCATTTCCTAGGATGATCAGCGCCATATAGTGGCCATAATGCAGTATTTTCTGCATTTAGACATTTGAATTGCAAAAAATATAGCCTGAAAACTTAACATTTTCCCCCAAATGTTACTATAGATTTTTAGATGGTGCTGGGAAATGCCACATCTTAGTTCAATAGAACTCATAAATGGGAGAAAATTGGATTTTTAAGGCACCACATAGGCCATATAAAATGTTTCCATTAAAGAATTTTTTTTTTTTTTAATACATCAAGAAATATAACCAATCGGTGGTGGAATTACCAGGGTTGCAAAGGTCACACTGGGGACCAGGCCCTGGCATTCTTCCACCATGGGGGGCTAGACAGCAGGAAAGGGGCCCGCTGCAGAACATGTGAAAGGGTCCCACTGAAGGACCATAATAAAGGGGTCTGTAACAGGAATAAATGGCCCTGGGATCGATGAAAGGGCCCCAGGAGTCTGAGGGGAGCACTTCATTGTTTCTTGCACCGGGGCTCTAAAGGTTCTAGGTATGCCTCTGTAACTAATCGTATATGAAATACACAGATAAAAGAAAATTATGGGGTATCTTTGTATTAGGGATGCACCAATAACATTTTTTTTCAGAGTACGAGTACTGATACTTTTTTTTTTAGTACTCGCCGATACCAATTACCGATACCTACCGCAACTGTTTTGTTTTCACTTCAGCTGTCAGCAATGGTACAAAGCATTGAAAAGTTATTTACAAATGAAATAAATTGATTTTTGTTTTTAATTTAGCGCTTTTTCAATGTGAAATTTGTAAATATATATTAATATATAAGTGCAAAAATATTCACTAACAAAGCAAATAAAAAAAAAAGTTTTAATTGTTTATCGTTTATAAAATAGATGTGAAAAAAAATAAAAATAAAGCAGGAGAATAATAATTAAGTGGGAATTTAAGGAAAATAGGGAATTAATTAAAACTGATTAGAGTAAATTAAGGGTTAATAAGGGGTTAAACAGAGGAACATTTGTTCATCCATTTGATCTGCAGATGAAAAAACAGAAAGATACAAAAAGAAACAATGTTTCTTTTTATTTTAGTGTTTCAGTGCTGAGCAATGTTGTTAACCACTTTAAGACCAGCCTCGTTTTGGATTTTAGGTGTTTACATGTTTAAAACTGTTTTTTTTGCTAGAAAAAAACTTAGAACCCCCAAACATTATATATTGTTTTTTTTCTAACACCCTAGAGAATAAAATGGCGGTCGTTGCAATACTTTTTTTCACACCGTATTTGCGCAGCGGTCTTACAAGCGCACTTTTTTTGGAAAAAATTCACTTTTTTTGAATAAAAAAAATAAGACAACAGTAAAGTTAGTCCAATTTTTTTATATATTGTCAAAGATAATGTTACGCCGAGTAAATTGATACCTAACATGTCACGCTTCAAAATTGCGCCCGCTCGTGGAATGGCATCAAACTTTTACCCTCAAAAATCTCCATAGGCGTCGTTTAAAAAATTCTACAGGTTGCATGTTTTGCGTTACAGAGGAGGTCTACAGCTATAATTATTGCTCATGCTCTACCGATCGCGGCGATACATCACATGTGTGGTTTGACCACCGTTATTATATGCGGGCGCTACTCATGTATGCGTTCGCTTCTGCGTGCGAGCTCGTTGGGACGGGGCGCTTTAAAAAATGTTTATTTATTTTTTCTTATTTATTTTTCTTGATTTAATTTATTTTTACACTGTTTTTAAAAAAACTCACTCGTCTCTATACCCAGAACGGAGGAGGACCTAATCGCTTCCGCCGCTGCCGATGGCTCCGGTAAGCGGCGAAGGCGCGGGAGAGCGGCGGGAGTGGGGGGCACCTCTCCCGCCGCCGATAACAGTGATCTCGCGGCGAATCCGCCGCGATGACCACCATTATCGGAATGCCGACCGGCGCCTGAAGAGATGGATATCTTGGTTGTGGCAGCAGCTGCTGCCGTTACCGAGATAGCCCTCTTCAAAAAAGGGACGTACATCGCCGTGCGACGGTCGGAAAGTGGTTAATAAACATTGCCGGCTCCTTTTTTTTTTTTTTTTTTTCACAGCTCCAATTACCGGACTTCTTTAAATACTTCAGCTGTCAACAGGGGAGACCTGCTGACAGCTCAAAGGATGGAGCCTGAAAGTATTGGTTTCAGGTATCAGTGCATTTGCAGGAGTACCGATACTTGTGCAAATACTCGGTATCGGTGCAACCCTACTTTGTATACATGTTGGATATTTCAATAGAATACCACCTCCTGACCCCACCTAAGAGCTTTGCAATAACTATGCAGGTTTTTATTGCTGTCTGTGTCCCCAGTGGGGAGTTTCACCTTCTCTGCTTGTCCTGGTGTCACCAAGCCAGAAAGTGATGGAAAATCCAAAATATTATAATTGTCACCGGGGAAAAAAAAACAAGGGCATAAATCTTTCAAGGTAGGGGGACGCCTGATCCAATAACAGCGGCCTAAGAGGGCTTTTTTTGAGAGTTTCCTCCCTTTCTGTTGCAATTCTGGGACAGGAAATAGAGAAATCTCCCAATTGGGACAGAGGGAGCAAAAGAAAAATCCCTAAACTGACAAATTCAAGAGGTATCTATTCGATAAAATGGAGGAAACCTCATCAATGAACTGGAGGAAACCTCAGTCTTCAAGCTCACTGGTTCTGCCAAGGTGTCCCACATACATCAAGGTTCCCATTGGTGGGTACCCAGAATAGGACTCAAAGTATGAAAATACAACAAGGGCATCAAACCAAATGTTAAGAGTCCAAGTTACTTTACTGATTCAAATGATCACATAGAACCACCAACACGTTTCAGAGGCCAACCCTTACCAAAATGTGGCTATACCTACACACTTTAACTGGACTAAGATGACCTTTCTCTGCACAGCGTGAAGTTTTGACCAACATTTTCTGTTATCATCATTAGATCATCTACGTGGCGAGGAACCCTAAAGATGTAGCCGTGTCCTTCTATCATTTCGATAAGATGAACCAGCTGCATCCAGACCCGGGAACCTGGGAGGAGTATGTAGAGAGGTTCATCCAAGGAAATGGTGAGGGGTAACCAGTTTTTTACCAGTCGCCAAATTTTATTGACCAACCACTAAGTCACTTCCTGTCTGTTGTAGTCGGTTTCGGCTCCTGGGGAGCTCATGTAAGGGATTGGTGGAACCTAAGGCAGCAGAAGAACATGCTGTACGTATTCTACGAGGACATGTTAGAAGTAAGTCTTCCTGTTTGAGTGCAAATGAACATAAGGTAGACCTAAACCCAATCACTAACACTACAGACTAGTTCATATTTCAGAAGTGATTTTTAATCTTTTTAAATATGCCGCTTTTATTAAAATAGTCGAATGCGATCCTACCATGAAGGTCCCGGTTCAGGACCTTCATGGTAGGATCACATTTGACTATTTTAATGATGGAGACTACACCTAGTATACCTAAGCCGGCCATAGATGGTTCGAATTCTGCTAAAACCAGATGTCATTTGAACAATGTATGGGGAGGATGAATGTACCCAAGTTAATCGATTGACCAACTTGGGTACAACCAACCTGTTGGATTTTACATGCGATTATTGCTAGCGGCTGGGAGAACACAATGGCTCTGCAGGAGGGATTCCCCCCATCAACAATGATTGTGTTGATGGGGGAAACGAATGTTGCAGGAAAGAAAATCGCTTTGTCTGTGGCTGGCCTTACCAACATTTCAGTCCTTGGTCCCTGAACACAGTTGCAGTAACTCCAACAGTCTGCCTCAGGCCCAACCAGTGACTGGGCGGTCCAACCCAACCCCTGCCAAGTTACTGCAGTGTTCAGTCCTTACCCCCATCTCTACTTTTGCGGGACCCCCCACTCATAGCCCAAGATCACCAAAGGGAAGGCCTTATTGAGTTAGTGCCCTTGCACAGGGCCGCTGATAGAAATCATGGGGCCCCGTACAGCCTACCTGATGGGGCCCTCTTTAGCTCCACCCCTAGTCCTGCCCCTGGTCCCTCCTTCTGCCCCACCCATGGCCCCGCCTTGAAACTGTCTCTGCAGCACATTACGGCATTGGCGGCACTGTCTGCAGCACATTGCGGTATGGGTGGCACTGTACGTGTAACGCATGTGCTACCTGCAGACAGTGCCACCCATGCCACCAATGCCATAATGTATAGATGCTGCTGCAGTAGTAGTAGTAGTAGATCTTAAATTCCCCCCCAAGCAAGCACACACCTGTTAGACGGACCCCAGGAGTCACTTCCTCCCTGATCCTGCTGCCTAGAGTGTCCACAAACTATCCGATTTCAGATGGCAGCTGCTTTTTTTTTCTTTTTCTCCTGCCGGCGCCGCCGCTCACCTCACTGCTTTTTACTCTCAGGCCGAGTGAGGAACAGAGCAGAGGGGGAGGAATCACTCCGCGGCGCCAGGAAAGACACTATAGAGGATGTGCTGGCCGGGACTTGAGCCAGCATGAGGAGCTGGCGCGGAAGAGACATTCTGACATTCTTCCGCGCCTGAAATAGGAGAAATAGTCCCTCCCCCTGCCGCCACCTACATCATATTAAATCGGAATAAAAAAAAGGAAAAAGTACGGGGTGGGTGTGGGGGCGGCTGGAGGCGGTGGTGGAATGTGGCAGGGGGGGCGATGTTTGGTAATGGTGGCTGGAGGAATTTTTTTACATTAACCCCCCTGCTGGTCGGGCCCACTACAACAGGACCAGTTGTACTGGCCTATCAGCGGCCCTGCCCATGCAGTGGCGATGACACTGTGATCCCCAGATACCATGCGGGACACAGCATCATTAGGACTGAAGTCCAAGATTTGGACCAGTTGACATCTATAAAATAGTTGTGCCAGCCTCGCTTATGTTGTTGTTATTAGAAAGCCAGTCCAGAGCATCGAGGTGCAGCTGATGCTGGAACTAGTGCATTTGGAGACGAGGCAGATGAAAGAGGCTAACTAACTCTCATCCAGTTAGGATTTACATCCAATATACTATAAGTCTTCTTCTTTTCATTAGGATCCAAGTCGTGAAATCCGAAAAGTTGTCAAGTTTTTGGGGAAAGACTTCCCTGAAGAGGTTGTGGAGAGGATTTGTCAACATACGTCTTTCAAGGCAATGAAAGAGAATCCCCTTACTAATTACACATCTCTCTCTTCTACCATCATGGACCAATCCATCTCCCCGTTCATGAGGAAAGGTACAGTACTGCCACCTGTCTGCTGAAACAGGAACTACTACATATACCGCGCTTCCCCGAAAATAAGACCTACCCCGATAATAAGACCTAGCGCTCTTTTACAGGAGGGCTGCAATGTAAGCCCTACCCCGAAAATAAGCCCTAGTTCAGTTTGGCGCTCAGCTGATCTCCTCTTCTCTCAGCTGGGAATCTTGGTCCCCCCTCCCTGCATTGCTCAGAGTAGAGAAGACAGCTCGGGGCGGGCCATGGAAGCTCCAAGCAGGGCTCAGCTGATCTCATTCTCTTGGGTGTCAGCGGGGGATCTCGGAGTGTGTCTATGGGAATGTTTGACCATTTTTCCAGAAGAGCATTTGTGAAGACAGGTACTGATGTTGGACGAGAATGCCTGACTCGCTCTAATTCATTCCAAAGGTGTTCTATTGGGTTGAGGTCAGGACTCTGTGCAGGCCAGTCAAGTTCCTCCACCCCAAACTCGCTCATCCATGTTTTTATGGACCTTGCTTTGTGCACTGGTGCGCAGTCATGTTGGAACAGGAAGGGGACATCCCCTAACTGTTCCCACAAAGTTGGGAGCATGAATTTGTCCAAAATCTCTTGGTATGCTGACGCCTTAAGAGTTCCCTTCACTGGAACTAAGTCCAACCCCTGAAAAACAACCCCCCCACCATAATCCCCCCTTCATCAAACTTTACACTTGGCACAATGCAGTCAGGCAAGTAACAGTCTCCTGTCATGCGAATCGGATGCAGTGAAACCCACATCCAATTCGCATGAGTGTGAACCAGTGGCAGCTGGTGCTGTATATTTTAGGGGGGGGTGATAATCAAGATAACACCCAACACCCGTCGCCACTTCCCCCCCCCCCGGTCGGTCGTCCGCCCCCCCCCACGAGCCCCGCACTTACCCCATGTAGCAGCATCGGCTCCTTCCTGCGTCTCCTTCTCCTCCTCCTTGGCGGTTTCACGGTGGCTTCGTCCTCTGTGGCTTCCCTCCTTCTTCCCTCGGCGACCAATACGATCGCTTCTCCTGATGGCCAATCGGGTCCTAAGACCTGCTTCCTGATTGGCCGGGAGGCGAATCAGGAAGACAATAGGGAATATTAATTCGCTATTGTCACACAACTGGGTGGGCTCAGGATGCAGTGCCTGAGCCCACCCTTTTTTGAAGCCAATTAGTGCCTCAGGCTCTAATCATGTGCTTCAAAACAAAAAAAAAAAAACATTGAAATCCATGCGTCTGGCGCCCTGCATGTAGACTGGGGCTGGACGCATGGATTAGGGGAGCAGCGCCCCTGAGCCCCTAATGCAGGGGTCTCAAACTGGAGGTCCTCCAGCTGTTGAGAAACTACAAGTCCCATCATGCTTCTGCCTGTGGGAGTCATTCTTGTAACTGTCAGCCTTGCAATGCCTCATGGGACTTGTAGTTTCGCAACAGCTGGAGGGCCACCAGTTTGAGACCCCTGCCCTAATGGATGGGCCGCTACTGGTGTGAACCCAGCCTAATGCCTTGTACACACGGTCAGACATTCTGACCACAAAATTTTTATTTTTTTTTGTCCGAAAATTGTGTTGCACACACACACGGCCGGACAAAGTTGTCGGAAAATCCGATCGTGATGTAGAAAACGTACGACGGGACTACGTAGAGGCTAGTAGCCAATAGCTTTCGTCTCCAAATTTCTTCTGAGCATGCGTGGCACTTTGTGCGTCGGAATTATCTACACACGATCGGAAAAAGTCTGATCTGTTTTTGTTGTTGTAAAATTTTAGATCCTGTTCTCAAAAAGCCCGCTAGAGCCCACACACAATCGGATTTTCCGACAACATAATCCGATCGGACTTCTTCCATCGGAATATCCAACCGTGTGTACGGGGCATTAGTCTTCCAGTCTGACTGGCCATGGATGTCATTCAATCCAGAAGACTGAGGACATCTTGTGTCCAAAAAGAGGTACTGCAAGGCACTGTTCAATTTAAAAGGGTATCACTTGAACTCAAAACTTTCTGCATCCAAAATTTAAAAATCTGATATCTAGTATCTCTCTCTGTGACATCAGCTTAACATGTCCCTGATTTCTCTCTCCAGGAATCTGTGGTGATTGGAAGAACCATTTCACAGTGGCCCAGAGCGAGAGACTGGATGAGCATTACCAGAGAGAGATGTCGGGAACAGATCTAACCTTCCGCTTCTAGAATCGATAGTTCACGTTCCTACTGAATACAGCCAAACTGTGACACCAACCAATGAGACAAGACCAAAATCTACACCGGGACTCTCTATTATGGCTTATATTTTCCAGACTTTCAATGAGGACCATGAGAGAAAAATGTGAACGGCACAAATATTATTTGTAAGATTTCTTGTCTTATTGTTTGGCCTTTGTTCGTTCCTTCGTTTGGCCTTCGTTCGAGAAAGCTGAAGAACTAACAAGCAGATGGTCAATGGATGCGTATGAAGATGCATTTAATGACAACCGTAGCATTCTTTCTATTAAAAATGTATAAATTACAAAATATTTAATATATTGGTTGATTGTGAAAACCAAAAAAAATAAAATCTGATTTCTTCTATGGGAACTTCCTCAACGAAGAATGATGTCTGTCTGACTGCTATGGAACTTGTACAGTGCAGAGGAAATGGGATGAATTATGGCCCACTAGTATTTGACCACTTCCCATCCGGGCCAATTCTCCTCTCCTACATGGAAAAATCATCATTTTTAAAATTACTCAGAACCTCCAAACATTATATATGTTTGTTTGTTATTATATTTTTTTTTAGCAGACACCCTAGGGAATAAAATGGCAGTCATTGCAACTTTTTATCTCGCGCGGTATTTGCGCAATAATTATTATTTTTTTGGGGGGGGGGGGGGGGGAACGGTTTCATGAATTAAAAAATAACAAGACAGTAGAGTTAGCCCAATTTTTTTGTATAATGTGAAAGATGATGTTACGCCGAGTAAATGGATACCTAACATGTCACGCTTTAAAATTGCGCACACTCATGGAATGGCGCCAAACTTCGGTACTTAAAAGACTCCATAGCCGAAGATTTGAAAATGTTTAGATTTACAGAGGAGATCTAGGGCTAGAATTGTTGCACACGCTCTAACGCACGCGGCGATACCTCACATGTGTGGTTTAAACGGCGTTTACATATGTGGGAGGGACTTACATGTGTGTTCGCTTCTGAACGCGAGCTACCGGGGACAGGGGCGTTTTAAATTTATTTTTATTTTTTTTACTTAGAGCGGTTCTGCACACATTTTTGAACGTTGGTGCCATTGTTTTTAAAATTCTCTTCTTATTGCTCAATGCTGCTTTTTTTATTTTTCCTCCCACCTTCCGTTCTCCGCTGGTGGTTGTTGTCCTCCAAATGTTTCCCTGCGGGGTTTCTGCGGGAATCAGCATCATATCGGACAATGTTGTCAGAAATTCCGACCGTGTGTAGGCTCCATCGGACATTTTCCATCGGATTGTCCGACGGACAAAGTTGTATCTCCTGCTCTAAAGATTTTCCGACAACAAAGTCCGATCACACCAATTCCGATCGTGTGTAGCGAATTCCGACGGACAAAGTGCCACGCATGCTCAGATCACATTACAAGACCAAAGCTATTGGCTACTGGCCTCTACGTAGTCCCGTCGTACGCAACAAACGTCACCACGTTCAGAATGATCGGATTTTCCGACAACTTTGTCCGATCGTGTGTATGCAACACCAGTGTCGGACTAAATACGTCGGACCAAATCCGATGGATTTGGTGGTCGGATTTTCCGACCGTGTGTACGGGGCTTTAGAGTGCGTGGGAACCGGCAAGGAATGCTGGTTCCTCCGAATGAGGGAAGGAGGAAGTGTTTGCTTGTGGGCTTCAAATGCCCACAAGCAAGATGAGATCGTCAGAATTTTTTTTTTATAAATAATCAAATATGCATAAAAAAGAACGTGGATAACGGGCGAAAACCTTACAAGTAAGTCTTTACTTAACATAACATGGTTTTTAATGATTTAGGAAAAAAAAAAAAAATTTGTCAGTGCAGAACCGCTTTAATTTTTTTTATTTTTGCACTTTTTAAAAAAAAATAAATACATTTTTAAGCACTTTTATTCCTATTACAAGGAATGTAAACATCCCTTGTAATAGAAATCATTTGTGTCAGGTCCTCTTTATGAAGAGATGTGGGGATAAGACCCCCACATCTCTCCTCCAGCCTGGAAACCAGGGACAGGGGCTTTTTAAATTTATTTTATATTTTTTTTTTAAAATAAGATTTTTTACTTTATTTTTTTTATTTTTTATTTTTTATCAATGAGTTTCAATGACTGTTCTCTGTATTATGGGAAGCCGACAATTCATTATAGCCGCAAGTGCTTTTAAATTACTTTTTTTTCCTGCAGAAATTACACTTTTGCAGGGACAGTTCTAAGCACGGTAAACATGCGCCCCTTTACAGGCATACTATAGACACCTCCCAGGTACGAAATTTAAAGGAATATTACACTTTTATTGTTTCACTTTAAGCATTATTAAAATCACTGCTCCTGAAAAAACAGCCATCTTTAAAGTTTTTTTTGCATTGATACATGTCCCCTGGGGCAGGACCCAGGTCCCCAAACACTTTTAAGGACAATAACTTGCATATTAGCCTTTAAAATTAGTACTTTTTATTTTGAACGTTCGAGTCCCATGGACTTTAATAGGGTTCTAAATTTCACGCGAAGTTTAGGTCTGTTCGCAGGTTCTGGTGCGAACCAAACCGGTGTTCGGCTCATCCCTACCCTGAATACACAAAGTACATTAGACATTATAATAAACACATAAACATCCCACAATGGTTCGATAACAAGGTGAGGCGGACACAACATTAATCACATCTCCAAGAGATGAGCAGACAGGCAGAAACAATAGGTGACTCAATTAACAATGAGAATTCACACCTAAGAGGCACACAATAGGACAAAGACATGCATAACACCTTAAACAGATTATATTAGGACACCCTAGAATCAGGTTGTTTTGAGCGGACTATATTAACATCTAATCTGGGTCTCAGAGTCTAAAGCAGTCATTGCCGGTTTGGGCATCGAAGCCCCAAATAAGTATCTGAGTCCTCCAGTTCCCAGAGTCTGTGTGTTTTGGAGAGGCATGGACTTAAATCCAGGGCAAGACCACTCCAAGGGTCCCCCAGGCACACACCTCCCAAAGATAGAACCCCGCAAAAGCCAGGGCCCATAGTCAGTAGGCAAGAGGCTACCCTGCAGTCTCCTCCAAAAAAAGCCCCTGTCCTGGTTGGGTCTGTCACAGGGAGAAGAACGAGGAAATTGAAATTTGGGTTGGAAGGATAGACTCCAAGAACTAGCACATATGTATTTTTTCTTGAAAAACATGAACAATTTACATGCCCCCCCCCCCCCCCCCCAAAAAAAATATTGCTAGGGAGAGTCGAGTTCTTCCTTAACACCTTGGCAAATATGCGGCCTCTCGGCGGCTGGGCCTTGATGCCAAGCAAAAGCATATTTACATGCAATAGTGCCCACAGTGCTGTGCGAAGCGCGTGCATGCTCCCTGCAAAGTGACCGGCGGCTCACGGAAAGCACCCATGTGGTACTTGCGCTTGGGAGTTTTCTGATCATGTGACTGCCGTAACAGCAAATCATGACAGTAACATGGGCGCAATCCTCTGCCCCCGTCAATCCACTCTTCTTAAAGGGCCAATAGGAGCCGGCGCCAAGGGGTTAAAGAAGTTCCATTTTTTTTTTAAGCAAGTCATTATAAAAGGTACCTATCAGTGCCACCACGGGTCTCCTGCGCTGCCATATTAAGAACGGGAGACAGCTGTGGCTTCCTTGTCCTGCAGTCTCCTGAAATGTTAGCTGTCCCAGGAGGATGAAGGAGGGTTGGGACGGGGCAAGGAACATCAATTGCAAAAGTGGGTGCGGGTATCAAAAAAAAAATAGGCACTCGCTCCACCCCAAAAAAATGGAACCAAGTTACGATACTTGCCTCCTCCCCCCCAAAAAAAAAAAAAAAAAAACTGTAACTCAAATACAGGAAGGGGGGAGAGAGTGAACCAGCAGGACTTCACATTTTGAGTAAAGTTCCACTTTAAGGTCCGCTTCAAGTGTAGGTCACTTTTTCTTCACTAATACACCACAAATAAATTGTCAAGAGCGCAATCAGTTCCAACCTTTGTTATAAACACGTTATTAACGTAGCAGAAATTAAGTCCAAAGGATAGAGTAATCGGCTTAACACAGGTTTTGCAGCTCTCTACAAATGGCTTGGAGACAACGGCCATTACTGTGTAGTCAAGAAAAAAAAATCAACAAGAGCAACAAGCAACAAGAACTTACCTACAGCAATACAATTACTTCAATCAACCTTACATCGCAAAAATTAGATGCATTCACATTGGTAATCTGTGGCCTAAAGAATGATCCTCTTGTGTTAAAACCTGGGATTTCTGTTGCCGGGGGGGGGCCAGTGGCGGAGCTTAACAACATCCAGGAACATCGGGTTCAGCGAGAAGTGGGCAGAAGGGCATCCTGCAGCTGAGTGGGTGGAGTTCTTCCCCTCCCGTCCCACTTCCTGGGGAACATTAAAGGATGAGAGCGCCACAAAGTTTGAAGAGGTCCATTAACCACTTCAGCCCCGGACCAAATTGCAGCCAAAGGACCAGGCCCCTTTTTGCGATTCGGCATTGCGTCGCTTTAACTGACAATTGCGCGGTCGTGCGACGTGGCTCCCAAACAAAATTGACGTCCTTTTTTTCTCACAAATAGAGCTTTCTTTTGGTGGTATTTTATCACCACTGCGGTTTTTATTTTTTGCGCTATAAACAAAAGAGTGTGACAATTTTGAAAAAAAAACCCCATTATTTTTTATTTTTTGCTATAATAAATATCCCCCAAAAATATATAAAAAAACATATTTTTTTCCTCAGTTTAGGCCGATACGTATTCTTCTACATATTTTTGGTAAAAAAATCGCAATAAGCGATTATTGATTGGTTTGCGCAGAAGTTATAGCGTTTACAAGATAGGGGATAGTTTTATAGCATTTTTATTAATAATTTTTTTTTATTAGTAATGGCGGCGATCAGCGATTTTTATTGTGACTGCGACATTATGGCGGACACATCGGACATTTTTGACAAATTTTTGGGACCATTGTCATTTATACAGCAATCAATGCTATTTAAATGCATTGATTCCTGTATAAATGACACTGGCAGTGAAGGGGTTAACCACGAGGGGGCAGTGTAGGGGTTAAGTATGCCTAGGGGTGTGTTTTTTACTGTGGGCGGGCGTGGCTGCCAGCTAGTGAATGCTGATCTCTGCTCCAATCACAGGGAGCAGAGATCGGCGTCACTAGTTGCTAGGCAGAACGGGGAGATGCTGTCTATTTCCGCATCTCCCCGTTCTGCCTTCCCGTGAGACGATCGCGGGTGTCCCCGCGGCGATCAAGTCCACGGGACCCGCGACCGGCCTCACGGGGGTCCCGACCGGCGCACTCCCGATGGCACGTACGGCTTAAAGGAGGGACTTATATATACGCCCTCCTGCCTGTCCATGCCATTCTACCGACGTACATCGTCGTGCGCCGGTCGAGAACCGGTTAAAAAAATGTTTTGTCAAGATGGATTAATAAAAGGCCAACGCTCAAAACTCCCCTTTCGTAAGGGCGTGTATGCTTCCAGTGAGTTTTGTAGCATAAAAAACAGAAAGCACTTTTGGTTGCCAAACTTACAGCCTCCACATCAGGGTCTGGATCGGAACCTGCAAGCTCTGCGGGGTCTGGCTGTAGCTCCTCTCACTATGCCATCTGAGAGGCTGGACAGCTCCATGTCTGATCTTGTAGGACAATTTTGCCTTGTTTCTGGTGAACCTTGAACTCTTTGCTTCTCCCATTAATTTCCTGATTGAAGCCCTGCCTTTGCACTTCCTGTTTGCCAGATTATTGTGCTCTCTCCAGACAATATCTTGCTCCTTTGTGTACCTGCAGCTGTCTTCTCTACCACTTGTTAACCATCTGTTAATTTCAACATCTGTATCCCTCGACTTGAGTAGCTTTAGATAGTTATGAACCATTGGGTCTTGGGTCGAGGTTTCCCTGATATCCATCTAAATAAAGAGGGAGGCAGAGCTTCACAGGTTGCCACTGGAGTCCTCTTCTCCTCCTCCATGATGACATCACGGAGCTGGTGGATGTTGGAGACCTTGCGCTCCTCCACCTTCCGTTTGAGGATGCCCCACAGATGCTCAATAGGGTTTAGGTCTGGGGACATGCTTGGCCAGTCCATCACCTTTACCCTCAGCTTCTTTAGCAAGGCAGTAGTCATCTTGGAGGTGTGTTTGGGGTCGTTATCATGTTGGAATACTGCCCTGCAGCCCAGTCTCTGCAGGGAGGGGATCATGCTCTGCTTCAGTATGTCACAGTACATGTTGGCATTCATGGTTCCCTCAATGATCTGTAGCTCCCCAGTGCCGGCAGCACTCATACAGCCCCAGACCATGACACTCCCACCACCATGCTTGACTGTAGGCAACACACACTTGTCTTTGTCCTCCTCACCTGGTTGCCCCGACACACGCCTGACACCATCTGACACCAAATAAGTTTATCTTGGTCTCATCAGACCACAGGACATGGCTCCAGTAATCCATGTCCTTAGTCTGCTTGTCTTCAGCAAACTGTTTGCAGGCTTTCTTATGCATCATTTTTAGAAGAGGCTTCCTTCTGGGATGACAGCCATGCAGACCAATTTCATGCAGTGTGCAGCGTATGGTCTGAGCACTGACAGGCTGACCCCCCCACCCCTTCAACCTCTGCAGCAATGCTGGCAGCCCTCATACATATTTCCCAAAGACAACCTCTGGATATGACGCTGAGCACGTGACCTCAACTTCTTTGGTGGACCATCGTGAGGCCTGTTCTGAGGGGAACCTGTCCTGTTATACTGCTGTATGGTCTTGGCCACTGTGCTGCAGCTCAGTTTCAGGGTCTTGGCAATCTTCTTATAGCCTAGGCCATCTTTATGTAGAGCAACAATTCTTTTTTTCAGATCCTCGGAGAGTGCTTTGTCATGAGGTGCCATGTTGAACTTCCAGTGACCAGTATGAGAGAGTGAGAGCGATAACACCAAATTTAACACACCTGCTCCCCATTCACACCTGAGACCTTGTAACACTAACGAGTCACATGACACTGGGGAGGGAAAATGTCAATATTTGCCCAATTTGGAAATTTTCACTTACGGGTGTACTCACTTTTGTTGCCAGCGGTTTAGACATTAATGTCTGTGTGTTGAGTTATTTTGAGGGGACAGCAAATTGACACTGTTATACAAGCTGTACACTCACTACTTTACATTGTAGACAAGTGTCATTTCTTCAGAAAGATATAATAAAATATTTACAAAAATGTGAGGGGTGTACTCACTTTTGTGAGATACTGTATATATTTTAGCAGAGGCCCTATAGAAATAAAAGGATGGGTGTTGCATTTTTTTATGTCACACGTTTTGTGAGATACTGTATATATATATATATATATATATATATATATATATATATATATATACAGTGTTGGTCATCTTACTTTAAAAAAGTAATTAGTTAAGTTACAAATTACTTCTCCCAAAAAGTAATTGCGTTAGTAACTCAGTTACTACATTGGAAAAGTAATTAGTTACGCAGCAAAGTAACTGTGACCTTTTTTTTTAATATTCTATAAGTGTAACTAAGGGGCGGGTCTAGTATTACTGTAAGCAAGGGGCGCATTTATTATTATTGTTACCGTATTTATCTGCGTATAACATGCACTTTTTCTCCCTTAAAATCGGGGGAAAGTCGTGGGTGCGTGTTATACGCCGATCCCCCCCCAAAAAAGTGACACCGAGACAGACCGCGCGTGCGCTGCCGAAAAAGACAGAAGCGCCGCCGGAAAAGACCGAGCCGAGTGTTTGGCTCTGCTCGTAGTCCCGCCTCCCTGCACTCGCTCCCGAAACAGCAGGGAGGCGGGACCGCGAGCGGAGCCGAACAGTCGACTCAGTCTTTTCCGGCGGCGCTTGAGTGTTTTTCGGCAGCGCTTCGGTCTTTTTCGGCGGCGCACGCGCGGTCTGTCTCGGCGGCGGGAAATTTAAACGTGGGCAAGGCTGCAAATGACGCTGGGCAAGGCTGCAAATGACGCTGGACAGGCTGCAAATGACGCTGGGCAGGCTGCAAATGACACTGGGCAAACTGCAAATGACACTGGGCAAACTGCAAATGACACTGGGCAAACTGCAAATGACGCTGGGCAGGCTGCAAATGACACTGGGCAAACTGCAAATGATGCTGGGCAAGGCTGCAAATTACGCTGGGCAGGCTGCAAATGACGCTGGGCAGGCTGCAAATGACACTGGGCAAACTGCAAATGATGCTGGGCAAGGCTGCAAATGACGCTGGGCAAGCTGCAAATGACGCTGGGCAAGGCTGCAAATGACACTGGGCAAGGCTGCAAATGACGCTGGGCAGGCTGCAAATGACACTGGGCAAACTGCAAATGATGCTGGGCAAGGCTGCAAATGACGCTGGGCAAGCTGCAAATGACGCTTAAATGTACGTTTTTTTTTTTCCCTAAACTTCCCTCCTAAAACTTTTTTTCCTTAAAATGCCCTCCTAAACTTGGGGTGCGTGTTATACGCCGATAAATACGGTATATATCGTGTAACCAAGGGGCTGCTCTATTATTACTCTAACCAAGGGGCAGATCTGTTATAGCGTGTAAGCAAGGGGCGGGTCTATTATTATTATATCGTGTAAGGGGCGGATGGCTACAGAAGAGGGCGAATGTTAAATTAATGGGCAGAGCTCGATATATAACAACAATAATAATAAATGTGCCCCTTGGTTACAGTAATACTAGACATTACACGATAGACGCCCCTTGCAGAGTAGCACGAGCATCGGGAGCGTGCGGCATCGCCTCGTACAATTACATGTTAACTGCGCCTGCGCGGTGTAGAGTTCACTTAGAGCTGTTAAGGTTCGGGAATTTTCGTAAGCTCCGTAGTCCTTCGCACTGCGCAAGCGATGCGCCTGCGCAGTACTTATCCGGCGGGGGAACTTTTTCGGCAGGACACTGGAATTACACTACTGCCATCTAGCGGCGGTAGATGTAATTGCGGTAATGCCGCCCAAGTAATGGGAACTGCGTTACCATGAGGTGGAAAAGTAATCAGTTAGATTACTCGTTACCCTCTAAAGTAACTGCGTTAAGTAATCTATGCCACAAAGAATGAAGGCAAAAGAGTGTCCAACCCGGTACTAGCAAGGTGTATCTAATAAAGTGGTCGTTGAGCTGTGTATATACATATATAGGAGTATATAAGACAACTATAACTATAAGATTTCAAACTAGAGAAAGACATACAAAGAGTAGTCAGCATACTCTTCATATAATTACCGGCACCTTATTCTCTGGAATGAGTGCCGGTAAACCAGACAGAGCAGAAATACCTGAGCAGGTGAGAGAAGGAGGAAGTAGGTCACGGCTCAGAAAAAGTCCCTGTTATATGAACTTTGTTGGGGACTTTTTGTCTTTCTGGTCCAAAATTTTTGCTTATATTTTTTCAAAATTTCCCCTATTTGGAATTTTTGAGAACGAGGAAACAAATTCTTTGTTTCCATCATAAAAGGCTAAATTAAAAACAAATAATAATTACAAATGCACATATATTTGCTGGTAAAAAAAAATGTATATATAAAAAAAAAAATGTCAAAAAATAAATTTACATTTATTTTTATTTTTTTACCTGGAGCCTGCAGAGCATTGCATCCGCGATCAGCAGATCAGGGATGCAATTTCAGGCTCCTGCAGAATCTCAGGATAGCTGTATACCTGCACCTCCGATACGGGCAGTTACTGGAGAGCAGGAAGATCAATTGACGGGCAGGCGGCGCAGCTCTCAGGGCGGGCATCATATGACGTCCTCCCCTTCCCGGCCCTCCAGGGAGCGTGCACGCGTGCGCGCCATGTCACTGGACACCCGATGCACATGCCCAGCGGCCGCGATGTCCCGCGATTGCCCGGTAACACAGCGGTCCTGTCAGAGGAAAGGAGCCGATGGTGTGTTCTCAGTACAGAGAAACACAGATCGGTCTTGTCATTTGCAGCTTGCCCAGCGTCATTTGCAGCTTGTCCAGCGTCATTTGCAGCTTGCCCAGCGTCATTTGCAGCTTGTCCAGCGTCATTTGCAGCTTGTCCAGCGTCATTTGCAGCTTGCCCAGCGTCATTTGCAGCTTGTCCAGCGTCATTTGCAGCTTGCCCAGCGTCATTTGCAGCTTGCCCAGCGTCATTTGCAGCTTGTCCAGCGTCATTTGCAGCTTGCCCAGCGTCATTTGCAGCTTGCCCAGCGTCATTTGCTGCAGTGGCGCTTTGCGGGCGTTTTTTTTTGTATAATCAATTTTTATTGGAAAAATAACATATAAACAAACCATGGTAACCATTTGTGAAGATAATAATCCGTCGACTACACAGAGTCGTGGTGTCAACAATAAGAAGTGCTTTGGTTAACAGACATACATAGAGGTAGGGGGAAATCGGGGGTTAAAGAAGTTGTTGTGGGTCCTGAGTTAGGGGCAACCATATATTAGCTAAAGGACCGTGTAGGTGAGAAGGGTAAGTGGGGCCCCGTCTACGGGCATCCCATCTCCGGGGCTGGGACGCCTTCCTAAAATGCATAAAGCGCGTGGTCCCGAGACCTGCAGCTGGGGCCGGGGAGGGGGGCTCAATGGCCTCCAACATACCACCCCCGACCCCCTTGCGGGCGGTTTTAACCCTTTTTCGGACGCTAGCAGGGGTTAAAACTTCCCCGCTAGCGGCCGAAAAGCGCTGCTAAAACGATGGTAAAGCGCTGCTAAATATAGCGCCGCTTTACCGCCAGCGCGCCCAGCGCCTCAGTGTGAAAGCAGCCTAAGAGCTACCGTAATTCATTTGTGTTAAGGTGTACCTAAACAACCCAACATATATCCATTCTGGTAGGACCTCATTCTACATTGCTGTTTCTGGATCTAAAGAATATTGTACAATTAGATTGTAAGGTGTATGGCCATCTTAACACATCTTCATTCAATCCAAATGTAAACTATTTCATGCTGCTGGCAACAAAAACGCTAAAGAACTCAGTACACATAGATTATTCCTAATTCAAAAAGGACACAACAGACATTCAACTCCATGTGATTGCCACGTCTTTTATTCATTATTAATTCCTCAGTTTTGTCAATATTATATACATATATATTTATATATATATATATATATAGATATATATATATATATATATATATATATATATATATATATATATAGATATATATATCGATATATCTATCTATCTATCTATCTATAGATAGCTAGATATATCTATATATATATATCTATATATATATATATATATATATATATATATGTATATATATATATATATATAGCTATCTCTCTCTCTCTCTCTATATATATATATGCATGCAATTATGATGCACACAGTTCTACTATATTCTTCTATAGGCCACTTCATGCATCTACATTGTAAAGAAAATAGATCACATTGGCTTTCCATGAATTCTGTACATTAAATAACACATCGGCCATTACAACAGAAAATATACATTCATACAGTTTTCATACTGTAACATCTTTAAGCAAAGAATATGAGACATGCAGATCTGTTCTCTAAGTAAAGAAACAAGTCTTTCCAGTTTGCTGTTGATTTTCCACAGCTGATTATCCGGTAATGGCAGCAGGAAGATAACATTTTAAAAAATAAGCTATTTCCATATAGTTTACTTTTCTCATGTCACATGTGACAGGTTACCTTTGAACTCAATCACAATAAATAGCTGGTATTACAATTGACTACAATAAAAAGTGCTTTGTTCAATAACTATTAACATACAAATATCACTTATTAAATATTACCTGACTCTCCTACCCCCCCCCCCCCCCCCCCCCCCATCAAAAAAATACAAAAAAAACTAAAGTGCAAAAATAACTTATTACTATTGTTCAATATTTTTTATCATATAATTAATTAGGGAGACTAACATGTTAGAAGGACAGATCTAGCATTTGTTCCACTAAATGATCTTTATATATATATATATATATCACTAAGGGATAGGGGATTCTTCCCACTGATCACCAATGTAAGGAGCATTCTTCCCACTGATCACCAATGTAAGGAGCATTCTTCCCACTGATCACCAATGTAAGGAGCATTCTTCCCACTGATCACCAATGTAAGGAGCATTCTTCCCACTGATCACCAATGTAAGGAGCATTCTTCCCACTGATCACCAATGTAAGGGACATTCTTCCCACTGATCACCAATGTAAGGAACAATCTTCCCACTGACCACCAATGTACGGAACATTCTTCCCACTGATCCCCAATGTAAGGAGCATTCTTCCCACTGACCACCAATATAAGGGACATTCTTCCTACTGACCATCATGCTAATGTACAGAAATCTGTAGACAAAGTCTTAGCATGGGTTTATTGAGTCCAGGAAGTTATTTCTCGGGTCCCTCTGTGGTAAAAAGGTTGAGGAAGTCTGATTTACATTAATCGATTGGACAAATCAGTCTTTTATGTCCCAACATTTAGCCTGAGGGACCAGCAGTAACGTCACTGGTTATCTTCTCTAGCTCCGGATTCTCACCCAGGCATCGTCTTCTACAGTGAAGGCGGCATGAAGGGGCTCCGTGAAAAAGGCTGTAAAAGTGTGCAAATGATTGACGGGATTGCTGAGCTGATAGAAGGACACCTTCCCGGCGTTGTAGTCCAGATATATAACAAACCTGCGGCAGGTCGGTTCGGCATCTACGAGTGTTTCTCCGACGTTATGCTTCACTGAATATTTATTGTTCCGTTTTCCTAGGCACCAGGATTTGTTATTGATCCCGAGGTAGGAGAGGTGGCCTTTCCTTTCTATGCTGGGATAGGCCACCCCTACCATCCAGTCCCCGCTGCCGCCAGCCTCCACCTCCCAGGCGTGTTGGCCGGCGGAAAATCTCTGGCCGCTGAGGGCCTGGGGGCAGTAAAACTTTTCTGGGGTCTCCGGACGAAGCTGGTTCAGCTTTGACTTGCAGGCGGTTTTCCCGTCCCCCAAAATGAAGACGAAGTCCCCAGCCGTGTCGGCATTGAACGCCATATTAGAGGCCTCCGGGATGCGAAGACTTTGCCTTGCCTTATTTAGAATTTTAATCAGATTATTGTGCAGAGTCATGGAGATGAACACGTCGTCCAGTTCTTTGGTATTTGGTTCATCACTCATTCTCCTTAGGACCTCCTGGACCAGGGACGTGTTGGAGGTCCCAAACATCTGCGCCTGCATGACTGCCAAGGGGTCGGTCATTTTGCACAGCTCCTCCGTGTACAATATCTGCTCGGAAAGATCCTTCAATTTTTTTTCCAGGTTTTGGATCTGCTCTTGAATGGAGTCTATAACCTTCTGCCCCTGGCTTAAGACCTCCTGTACCATCTGTCTCTCCAGAGCTTCCAGTTGTCCCCTGAGGTCGGTAAAAAGGGACGATATGTTACTGGTTATAGCATTTTCTTTTCTGTTGGTGTCCGTAATCTTTTCCTGCAAACTTTTAATTCGGTTTTGAGTTCTGTCTTTCCTCAAACGATGTTTATTCAGAGCATTTCCCAGTTTTTCCTTCTTCTTCTCAGAAGCTTCCTGGAGAGACTCCACCACGTGGCCCTCGTGTTCTCCAACCACCAAGCAGCCATGACAGAGAATGGTGGAGTCCTTGGAGCAGTAGTGGGTCAGAGGCCTCATGTGAAAGGGGCATTTTATGGTGTGAAGGGAAGCCGTGGGTTCGAATAAGTCATGGTTGCCGGATCCGCTGTGTTTCAGTAGGTGCTGCCGGCAAAGCGAAGCCTCACAAGTCCCGCAGGTCTTTGCGGCAGGTACCCGAGAGTCGATGCAGTAGGTACAGAAGACTGGACTTTCTTTGGGCCATTCCACAGAGCTCTGAGACGTGTCTGTGCTGCCTCTCAGTGAGACTGTATGGAAGCTGCACCTCGGCCGGGCTTGAAGATCAGCACATGCCATCGTGGAAGAGAGCTACGGGCAACTGAACTGAGAGGCTCCTCTATTGCTAGAAATACCCCAAACCTTGTTCTTCCGCATTCTGCAGAGAAGCTCCGGGAATTTCCCTCGAGGCTTTGCTTTTTCTGCACTAGAATAACAAAACCATGAAAGGCATTATCTTACCTTTTAAAAATATGTATGTTGTAAAAAATACACCCAATAAAAAAAAAAAAAAAAGGTGTATTTAATACATTTTTGCATTGAAGTCTGTAAAACATTACAATGGTGATTGACATGGGTTTTTTTTTTTTTTTTTTTGCCTTTCTCTGGATCAACTGTGGGTATAGGATTGTGTATATAGGATTGTATGATTTTTTTTCCCCTTTTATTAGTTGAGCTAGATGGACTTTTGCAGGGGCAGACTGACCATTCGGCCACTCGGGCACTGCCCGAGGGCCCTGGGCCACTAGGGGGCCCCATCAGGGTTGCCAGCCTCAGTAAAAGCAGGGACAGTATGTAAAAATCTGTGTTTTTTTTACATCTGTCTCTGAAATGTCCCTTACCGACATCCTTTTGGTCTAAAAATCCAGAGATTATAGCTGCCCCACCTCTCCAGTACCTTCTTAGCCAATAGAAACATGTCTGTGTATACTGTGTGATTGTATACTGTGTGTGTGTATACTGTGTGGCCCCATAATCTCTGATTGCCTGGGGGCCCCATAATCTCCTATTGCCTGGGGCCCCATGAGTTGTCAGTCCGCCCCTGGACTTTTGTCCTTTCTCCAACCAGACTAACTATGTAACTATGTATGTTGTGGGTACAATACAGCTTCTGTATTGTTTACCACCAGCTCCAGCTCGGTACGGGGTACAGATCTTCTTTTATGGGGGTGGAGGAAGTAAACAAGTGCAAAACAACAAACTAAAGCAACAAGTGAAAGATGACAATCTAAGCACTAGGGGTGCAACAGATCAAAAAAACTCACGGATTGGATTGTTCCTCAGATCAGAGTCACGGATCGGATCAATTTTCGGATCAGAAAAAAAAAGACAAATAAACATAAGTTTAAGAGACGGGACCCCCCCATTCCACGGCAGAGACAGGGACCCCCGCTCAAATGGAACTGACTTCTAATAGTCCAACTATAGAAACCAAAAGTGATAGAAATACATACTAGGGGGAGTACAACTGGGGGGATCCATAGTGGAGAAGGATCTGGGGGTTTTGGTAGATCATAAGCTCAATAATAGCATGCAATGCCAAGCTGTGGTTTCCAAAGCGAGCAAAGTCCTTTCTTGTATAGGAGAGGTATGGACTCCAGAGAGAGAGATATCATTTTGCCCCCCTGTACAAATCATTAGTAAGACCTCATCTGGAATATGCAGTTCAGTTTTGGGCTCCAATTCTCAAAAAGGATATCGGGGAACTGGAGAAAGTGCAGAGAAGGACAACCAAACTGATAAGAGGCATGGAGGAGCTCAGCTATGAGGAAAGATTAGAGGAACTGAATTTATTCACTCTTGATAAGAGGAGAATAAGGGGGGATATGATCAACATGTACAAATATATAAGGGGTCCATATAGTGAACTTGGTGTTGAGTTATTCACTTTACAGTCAACACAGAGGACAAGGGGGCACTCCTAACGTCTGGAGGAAAAGAGATTTCATCTCCAAATACGGAAAGGTTTCTTCACAGTAAGAGCTGTGAAAATGTGGAATAGACTCCCTCCAGAGGTGGTTCTGGCCAGCTCAGCAGATTGCTTTAGGAAAGGCCTGGATACTTTCCTAAATGTACAGAATATAACGGGGTACCAACATTTATAGGTAAAGTTGATCCGGGGTAGACATGTGCGATTAATTTCTTACGAACCGAAAATTCGTACGAATTTTTCGAAATTCGTACGAATCCGAATTACGAATTTTTACCAATACGAATTCTGTACGAAATACGAAATTTAGTTTACGAATTTCGGATCCAAAAAAAAAGAAATGATAGCGGATATAACGAATGATTCGAATGAATTTGAGATTCAGTATAACGAATATTGACACTCTACGAATAATAACGAATTATCCGAAAACGTATTAACATTACATAACACAAGTCTATTGTCTATTGTTCACCAATCATTTCGTATTTCGTACTTCCTCTGAGTGATTGGTGAACAATAGATTGTCTATTGACTTGTGTTATGTAACGTTAATACGTTTTCGGATAATTCGTTATTATTCGTAGAGTGTCGATATTCGTAACAATTCGTAGCGATTCGTAACGATTCCTACGAAATTCGTATTTCGTATGAATCCGAATTAAATTTCGTACACGAATTACGAATTACAATTTTTTTTTTTTTTTATAAGGAACGGAATGAAACGAAACTCATTTTTTGACGGCTCCCATGTCTAATCCGGGGAAAATCCAATGGCCTCTCTGGGGATCAGGAAGGAATTTTTTTCCCCTGCTTTAGCAAATTGGAGCATGCGCTGCTGGTTTTTTTTCTTTTGCCTTCCTCTGGATCAACTGTGGGTATAGAATGGGGTATATGGGATTGTATGATATTTTTTTTAATTTTATTTGTGGTTGAACTGGATGGACTTGTGTCTTTTTTCAACCTAACTAACTATGTAACTATGTAAATGCTGCAATTGATAGTGAAAGCAACACAACCCTTTGTCCTATTAGTACTCCAAAGCAGAGGTGTTCAGAGAAGATATAAACATCAAATCCCCCTGTGATGGAAACCACATGCTCCTCTAAAACGCTACACCTTCACCGATCCACCTCACAAGAGCCCCTTAGTGCTTCTGGTTGGTGCTGCTTACCAGAGGTTTTATTACACAGCGCCTTTAAGATGCCTTTCCACTTGCAAGAAAGTGTACCCATGGGTAGAAGAAGAAAGGGGATTATTGCGGTGCCAGAGTTTAGGCACGAGGGTTAACAGATTCAATTGGTCAAATTTAGTAAATTTTATTAGAATTACATAGAGGATAAACAACAAGAAAACATCAAAAATTGTTATACAATTAAAATGAGTGATTAAGTATGGACAGATAATAAATACAGAGAGTATGTAACAGAATATAATGGGCCTTGCTTGTATATTGGCCACTGGTACAGGTAATCAAACCGACATGTTTCGCCCAGGTCCTTATCAAGCTTAAATAATATAAATTTATGATAACCTTTCTATGTGCGTTTTTTTTAGAAATCACAGTTTGGCACAGGCATATATCATCACCCTGAAGAAGCCAATGTCTTGGCGAAACATGTCGGTTTGATTACCTGTAATGCTATATACCCTGATCTGTGATACTATATACCCTGATGTGTGAGGCTGAGCTGTATACCCTGATCTGTAATGCTATATACCCTGATCTGTGATACTATATACCCTGATGTGTGAGGCTGAGCTGTATACCCTGATCTGTGATGCTATATATATCCTGATCTGTGCGGCTGAGCTGTATACCCTGATCTGTGATGCTATATACCCTGATGTGTGTGGCTGAGTTGTATACCCTGATCGGTGATGCTATATACCCTGATGTGTGTGGCTGAGCTGTATACCCTGATCTGTGATGCTATATACTCTGATGTGTGTGGCTGAGCTGTATACCCTGATCTGTAATGCTATATACCCTGATCTGTGTGGCTGAGCTGTATACCCTGATCTGTGATGCTATATATATCCTGATCTGTGTGACTGAGCTGTATACCCTGATCTGTAATGCTATTTACCCTGATGTGTGTGGCTGAGCTGTATACCCTGATCTGTGATGCTATATATATCCTGATGTGTGTGGCTGAGCTGTATACCCTGATCTGTAATGCTATTTACCCTGATGTGTGTGGCTGAGCTGTATACCCTGATCTGTGATGCTATATATCCTGATCTGTAAGGCTGAGCCGTATACCCTGATCTGTGATGCTATATATCCTGATCTGTGTGGCTGAGCTGTATACCCTGATCTGTGATGCTATATACCCTGATCTGTGTGGCTGAGCTGTATACCCTGATCTGTAATGCTATTTACCCTGATGTGTGTGGTTGAGCTGTATACCCTGATCTGTAATGCTATATACCCTGATGTGTGATGCTATATATAACCTGATCTGTGAGGCTGAGCTGTATACCATGATCTGTAATGCTATATACCCTGATGTGTGATGCTATATATAACCTGATCTGTGAGGCTGAGCTGTATACCCTGATTTGTGATGCTATATACCCTGATGTGTGATGCTATATATAACCTGATCTGTGAGGCTGAGCTGTATACCATGATCTGTAATGCTATATACCCTGATTTGTGATGCTATATGACTTCTCAATCAAGATCAATAATACAACCATCAGTCCCTCCCCTCATGCCAAGATACTATGTGTAATCCTGGACTCTGATCTGTCCCTTCAGACCCAAATCCAATCACTGTCCAAATCATCCAGATTTCACCTCCGAAACATCTCCAAAACACGCCCTTTTCTAACCGTTGAGACCACTAAGCAACTTATTCACTCCCTTGTCATCTCTCACCTTGACTATTGTAACTCCCTCCTCATTGGCCTACCTCTCCGCAAGCTATCCTCTCTTCAGTCCATCATGAATGCCGCTGCCAGAATCATCCACCTCACCAACCGCTTAGTGTCCGCCACTCCTCTCTGCCAATCCCTCCACTGGCTTCCCATCACCCAACGAATAAAATTCAAAACACTAACAATAACATACAAGCCATTCACAATCCTGCCCCGAGCTACATCACCAATCTCATCTCCAAATATCACCCAAATCATCCTCTCTGCTCCTCCCAAGTTCTTCTGCTCTCTAGCTGCCTTGTCTCCTCCCCCCATATTCATCTCCAGAACTTCTCTAGAGCCTCTCCCATCCTTTGGAACACACTACCTCAATCTGTCCAACTATCTCCTACTCTCTCTCTTCAGGGTGGCCCTATTCTGCCTCCAGCTAACAACCGAATCTTCTACTCCCCTCATCAGTTCATCCCTCACAGTCCCTACCTTTTGTTTAACCACGTGCAGACCGGAAGATTTTCCTGCTTAATGAACAGTCCATGTTTTTGCAAAACGGCACTGCGTCGCTTTAACTGACAATTGCGCCACGCTGTACCCAAACAAAATTGACGTCCTTCTTTCCCCACAAATAGAGCTTTCCTTTGGTGGTATTTGATCAACTCTGCGGTTTTTATTTTTTGCGCTATAAACAAAAATAAAAGAGCGACAATTATTTTAAAAAATATTTTTTTTTTACTTTTTGCTATAATAAATATCCCCCAAATTTTTTTAACCACTTCAATACCCGCCCATGTACATATGACGCCCACAAGGTGGATCTCCCATCCTGGGTGGGCGTCATATGACGTCCTCTCATTCCCAGCCGCCTAGGGGGCGCGCGCGCGCGCCGCGGCGTCGCTCGGAACCCAGTGCGCGTGCCCGGCGGCCGCGATGTCCGCTGGGCACCCGCGATTGTCCTTTAAAACAGCAGGACCACACAGCTCCACGTCCTGTCAGTGGCGAGGAGACCGATCACGTGTTGCCATTACGGAGGAACACCGATCGGTCTCCTCCCCTTGTGAGTCCCCTCCCCCCACAGTTAGAATCACTACCTTAGGGAACATATTAACCCCTGCAGCGCCCCCTAGTGTTAACCCCTTCCCTGCCAGTCACATTTACACAGTAATCAATGCAATTTTATAGCAACGATCGCTGTGTAAATGTGAATGGTCCCAAAAATGTGTCAAAAGTGTCCGAAGTGTCCGCCACAATGTCGCAGTCATGAAAAAAAAAAATCGCAGATCGCCGCCATAACTAGTAAAAAAAAAAAAAAAAAAAAAAAATGCAATAAATCTATCCCCTATTTTGTAGACGCTATAAACTTTTGCGCAAACCGATCAATATACGCTTATTGCGATTTTTTTTACCAAAAATATGTAGAAGAATACGTATCGGCCTAAACGGAGTACAAAAATAGTTTTTTTTTTTAAATGGGATATTTATTATAGCAAAAAGTAAAAAATATTGTGTTTTTTTTCAAAATTGTCGCTCTTCTTTTGTTTATAGCGCAAAAAATAAAAACCGCAGAGGTGATCAAATACCACCAAAAGAAAGCTCTATTTGTGGGAAAAACAGGACGTCAATTTTGTTTGGGTGTAACGTCGCACGACCGCGCAATTGTTAGTTAAAGCGACGCAGTGCCGAATCGCAAAAAGTGCTCTGGTAAGGAAGGGGGTAAAATCACCCGGTGCTGAAGTGGTTAAAAACACATTTCTTCATAAGTTTAGGACGATATGTATTTTTCTACATATTTTTGTAAAAAAAAAAAAAAGAAAAAACGCAATAAGCGTATATTGATTGGTTAGCGCAAAAGTTATAGCGTCTACAAACCTATGGGAAAGATTTATGGCATTTTAATGGCCTATTTATTTATTTTTTTTACTAGTAATGACAGTGACCTGCGATTTTTAGCAGTACTGTGACATTGCGGCGGACAGATCGGACACTTTTGACACAATTTTTGGGACCACTGCCATTTATACAGCGACCAGTGCTATAAAAATGCACTGATTACTGTGTAAATGTCACTGGCAGGGAAGGGGTTAACACTGAGGGGCGATCAAGGGGTTAAATGGGTTCCCCTCGTGAGTGTTTCTTACTGTGGAGGGATGAGACTGACTGGGGGAGGAGACATATCGAGGTTCCTAATCACTAGGAACAAACAATCTGTCTCTCCTCTCCCCTGACAGAACAGGGATTTGTGTGTTTACACACACAACAACAAATCCTCATTCTGACTCTCATACCCGGCCACGCGCATCGGGTTCCCCCGACCCTGCAGCGGGTGCGCCCCCGCCATCTCTTAAAGGGGAAGACGTACCCATACGTTGTTTTGCGGGAACGTGCCAATTTGCCAACGTATATCAGCGCGAGGCGGTCAGCAAGTGGTTAAGCTCCCAGGAACAGGGCTCCTCTAACCCTCTTGTTTTGAATTGTACTGTTGGTGTAGTCGTGTCTCCCTTTACATTGTAAAGTGCGGCGCAAACTGTTAGCGCTAAATAAATCCTGTAGAATAATAATAATAATAACTAGAAAAGATACAATTTCTGGGGAAATTGTGTGACGTGTTCTTGCCTCCACCTACTGGAGTGGGAGGAGTAACTGGTTGGAGTGGCTTGAGTAACTAAACTTTTATTTATTTTTTTTCAAAAATGATTATTTATTTTTTTTAATGATTTTTTTTTTAAATGATTTTTTTTTTTATTTTTATTTAATTATTTCTAAAAAAAATATTTTTCAAAAATAATTTTTTTTGTTCAAAAATAATTTTTTTTGTTCAAAAATAATTTTTTTATCCAAAAAGATTTTTTTTTCAAATTTCCTAATTTTCATTTTTTTTTCTAAAATGATTGATTTTTTTTAATAAAAAAAAAAAATTTTAATTATTTTTTTGAATTATTATTATTTTTTTTAAATGATATTTTTTTCTAAAATTATTATTTTTTCAAAAATTATTTTCAAAAAATATTTTTTTTTTTTCAAATTTCCTAATTTTTTTTTCTAAAATTATTATTATTTTTTTTTTCAAAAATGTTTTTTTTTTAATGATTTTTTTAATTATTATTATTTTTTTTAAATGATATTTTTTTTCTAAAATATTTTTTTTTTTCAAAAAAGATTTTTTTTTTTCAAATTTCCTAATTTTCATTTTTTTCTAAAATTATTTTATTTTTTATTTTTTATTATTATTTTTTATTATTATTTTTTTCAAATTTCATAATTCCCCTCAGAGCTGTGTGGGAGGAGCTATAATCCCCCTCAGAGCTGTGTGGGATTAGTTATAATTCCCCTCAGACCAGTGTGGGACTACCTATAATTCCCCTCAGAGCTGTGTGAGACTACCTATAATTTCCCTCAGAGCTGTGTGGGACTAGCTATAATCCCCCTCAGAGCTGTGTGGGACTACCTATAATTCCCCTCAGAGCTGTGTGAGACTACCTATAATTTCCCTCAGAGCTGTGTGGGACTACCTATCATTCCCCTCAGAGCTGTGAGGGAGGAGCTATAATTCCCCTCAGAGCTGTGTGGGACTAGCTATAATCCCCCTCAGAGCTGTGTGGGACTACCTATAATTCCCCTTAGAGCTGTGTGGGACTACCTATTATCCCCCTCAGCTGTGTGGGACTACCTATAATCCCCCTCAGCTGTGTGGGACTACCTATAACCCCCCTCAGCTGTGTGGGACTACCTATAATCCCCTCAGAGCTGTGTTGGAGGAGCTATAATTCCCCTCAGAGCTGTTTGGGACTACCTATAATCCCCCTCAGAGATGTGTGGGACTACCTATAATCCCCCTCAGAGCTGTGTGGGACTACCTATAATTCCCCTCAGAGCTGTGTGGGACTACCTATAATCCCCCTCAGAGATGTGTGGGACTACCTATAATCTCCCTCAGAGATGTGTGGGACTACCTATAATCTCCCTCAGAGCTGTGTGGGACTACCTATAATTCCCCTCAGAGCTGTGTGGGACTACCTATAATCCCCCTCAGCTGTGTGGGACTACCTATAATTCCCCTCAGAGATGTGTGGGACTACCTATAATTCCCCTCAGAGATGTGTGGGACTACCTATAATTCCCCTCAGAGATGTGTGGGACTACCTATAATTCCCCTCAGAGCTGTGTGGGACTACCTATAATTCCCCTCAGAGATGTGTGGGACTACCTATAATTCCCCTCAGAGATGTGTGGGACTACCTATAATCCCCCTCAGCTGTGTGGGACTACCTATAACCCCCCTCAGCTGTGTGGGACTACCTATAAACCCCCTCAGAGCTGTGTTGGAGGAGCTATAATTCCCCTCAGAGCTGTTTGGGACTACCTATAATCCCCCTCAGAGATGTGTGGGACTACCTATAATCCCCCTCAGAGCTGTGTGGGACTACCTATAATTCCCCTCAGAGCTGTGTGGGACTACCTATAATCCCCCTCAGAGATGTGTGGGACTACCTATAATCTCCCTCAGAGATGTGTGGGACTACCTATAATCTCCCTCAGAGCTGTGTGGGACTACCTATAATCCCCCTCAGCTGTGTGGGACTACCTATAATTCCCCTCAGAGATGTGTGGGACTACCTATAATTCCCCTTAGAGCTGTGTGGGACTACCTATTATCCCCCTCAGCTGTGTGGGACTACCTATAATCCCCCTTAGCTGTGTGGGACTACCTATAACCCCCCTCAGCTGTGTGGGACTACCTATAAACCCCCTCAGAGCTGTGTTGGAGGAGCTATAATTCCCCTCAGAGCTGTTTGGGACTACCTATAATCCCCCTCAGAGATGTGTGGGACTACCTATAATCCCCCTCAGAGCTGTGTTGGACTACCTATAATTCCCCTCAGAGCTGTGTGGGACTACCTATAATTCTCCTCAGAGCTGTGTGGGACTACCTATAACCCCCCTCAGAGCTGTGTGGGACTACCTATAATTCTCCTCAGAGCTGTGTGGGACTACCTATAACCCCCCTCAGAGCTGTGTGGGACTACCTATAATCCCCCTCAGCTGTGTGGGACTACCTATAATTCCCCTCAGCTGTGTGAGACTACCTATAATTCCCCTCAGAGCTGTGTTGGAGGAGCTATAATTCCCCTCAGAGCTGTGTGGGACTACCTATAATTCCCCTCAGAGCTGTGTGGGACTACCTATAATTCCCCTCAGAGATGTGTGGGACTACCTATAATTCCCTCAGAGATGTGTGGGACTACCTATAATCCCCTCAGCTGTGTGGGACTACCTATAACCCCCCTCAGCTGTGTGGGACTACCTATAAACCCCCTCAGAGCTGTGTTGGAGGAGCTATAATTCCCCTCAGAGCTGTTTGGGACTACCTATAATCCCCCTCAGAGATGTGTGGGACTACCTATAATCCCCCTCAGAGCTGTGTGGGACTACCTATAATTCCCCTCAGAGCTGTGTGGGACTACCTATAATCCCCCTCAGAGATGTGTGGGACTACCTATAATCTCCCTCAGAGATGTGTGGGACTACCTATAATCTCCCTCAGAGCTGTGTGGGACTACCTATAATCCCCCTCAGCTGTGTGGGACTACCTATAATTCCCCTCAGAGATGTGTGGGACTACCTATAATTCCCCTTAGAGCTGTGTGGGACTACCTATTATCCCCCTCAGCTGTGTGGGACTACCTATAATCCCCCTTAGCTGTGTGGGACTACCTATAACCCCCCTCAGCTGTGTGGGACTACCTATAACCCCCCTCAGAGCTGTGTTGGAGGAGCTATAATTCCCCTCAGAGCTGTTTGGGACTACCTATAATCCCCCTCAGAGATGTGTGGGACTACCTATAATCCCCCTCAGAGCTGTGTTGGACTACCTATAATTCCCCTCAGAGCTGTGTGGGACTACCTATAATTCTCCTCAGAGCTGTGTGGGACTACCTATAACCCCCTCAGAGCTGTGTGGGACTACCTATAATTCTCCTCAGAGCTGTGTGGGACTACCTATAACCCCCCTCAGAGCTGTGTGGGACTACCTATAATCCCCCTCAGCTGTGTGGGACTACCTATAATTCCCCTCAGCTGTGTGAGACTACCTATAATTCCCCTCAGAGCTGTGTTGGAGGAGCTATAATTCCCCTCAGAGCTGTGTTGGAGGAGCTATAATCCCCCTCAGCTGTGTGGGACTACCTATAATTCTCCTCAGAGCTGTGTGGGACTACCTATAACCCCCTCAGAGCTGTGTGGGACTACCTATAATCCCCCTCAGCTGTGTGGGACTACCTATAATTCCCCTCAGAGCTGTGTGGGACTACCTATAATTCCCCTCAGAGCTGTGTGGGACTACCTATAATTCCCCTCAGAGCTGTGTGGGACTACCTATAATTGCCCTCAGGGCTGTGTGGGAGGAGCTATAATTCCCCTCAGAGCTTTTGTCACCTCCCACTCTAGTTTTGAACATTTCTCCATTCATTCCTATGGGACAAATTTCGCTGCAAAAATGACGATATTTCGTGAACCATTCGGAAAAATGTTCCACAAAGTAATAGCACACCATTCGGGAACAATCCGCACGTTTTGGTATATATTCGGTATATGTAGCGTAAAAACTGTGGGAGGAGTTAGGGTGGTAAATTTGGCTATAAGAATAATAATAATAACTAGAAAAAATACAATTTCTGGGGAAATTGTGTGACGTGTTCTTGCCTCCACCTACTGGAGTGGGCGGAGGAACTGGGTGGAGTGGCTTGAGTAACTAAACATTTATTTATTTTTTTCAAAAATAATTTTTTTTTTTTTTTAATGATTTTTTAGATTTTTATTCAATTTTTTCTAAAAATAAATTTTTCAAAATTATTTTTTTCAAAAAATTTTTCACATTTTTTTTTTCAAATTTCCTAATTTTCATTTTTTTTTTTCTAAAATGATTGATTTTTTTTTATAAAATTTTTTTTTTTTAAAAATAATTTTTTTTTTCAAAAATAATTTTTTTTTTCAAAAATAATTTTTTTTTTTCAAAAATAATTTTTTTTAATTATTATTTTTTTTTAATGATTTTTTTTTCTAAAAAATTTTTTTTTCTTCAAATTTCCTAAATTTTCATTTTTTTTCTAAAATGATTGATTTTTTTTTTTTTTTATAAAAAATATTTTTTTCAAAAATTATTTTTTTTTAATGATTTTTTTTAATTATTATTATTTTTTTTCAAATTATATATTTTTTCTAAAATTATTAAAAGAATTTTTTTCAAATTTCCTAATTTTCATTTTTTTTTCTAAAATTATTTTTTTTTTTATTTTTTTTTATTATTATTATTTTTTTTTAATTATTTTTTTTTTCAAATTTCATAATTCCCCCCAGAGCTGTGTGGGACTACCTATAATCGCCCTCAGAGCTGTGTGGGACTACCTATAATCGCCCTCAGAGCTGTGTGGGACTACCTATAATCCACCTCAGATGTGTGGGACTACCTATAATCCCCCTCAGAGCTGTGTGGGACTACCTACAATCCCCCTCAGAGCTGTGTGGGACTACCTATAATCCCAGTTAGAGCTGTGTGGGACTACCTATAATCCCCCTCAGAGCTGTGTGGGACTACCTATAATTCCCCTCAGAGCTGTGTGGGACTACCTATAATTCCCCTCAGAGCTGTGTGGGACTACCTATAATCCCCCTCAGAGCTGTGTGGGACTACCTATAATTCCCCTCAGCTGTGTGGGACTACCTATAATTCCCCTCTGAGCTTTTGTCACCTCCCACTCTAGTTTTGATCATTTCTCCATTCATTCCTATGGGACAAATTTCGCCGCAAAAATGACGATATTTCGTAAACCATTCGGCGAAACGACGAAGACTACCTATAATTGCCCTCAGAGCTATGTGGGAGGAGCTATAATTCCCCTCAGAGCTTTTGTCACCTCCCACTAGTTTTGAACATTTCTCCATTCATTCCTATGGGACAAATTTCGCCGCAAAAATGACGATATTTCGTGAACCATTCGGAAAAACGTTCCACAAAGTAATAGCACACCATTCGGGAACAATCCGCACGTTTTGGTATATATTCGGTATATGTAGCATAAAAACTGTGGGAGGAGTTAGCGTGCAAAATTTGGCTATAAGAATAATAATAATAACTAGAAAAGATACAATTTCTGGGGAAATTGTGTGACGTGTTCTTGCCTCCACCTACTGGAGTGGGCGGAGTAACTGGGTGAAGTGGCTTGAGTAACTAAACTTATTTATTTTTTTCAAAAATTATTATTTATTTTTTTAATGATTTTTTTTAAATGATTTTTTTTGATTTTTATTTAATTATTTCTAAAAAAAAATATTTTCAAAAATTATTTTTTTTTCCAAAAAGATTATTTTTTTTTATTTTTTTATTATTATTATTTTTTTTAAATTTTTTTTCTTTTCAAATTTCATAATTTCATAATTCCCCTCAGAGCTGTGTGGGACTAGTTATAATTCCCCTCAGAGCTGTGTAGGACTACCTATAATTCCCCTCAGAGCTGTGTGGGACTACCTATAATTCTCCTCAGAGCTGTGTGGGACTACCTATAACCCCCCTCAGAGCTGTGTGGGACTACCTATAATTCCCCTCAGAGCTGTGTTGGAGGAGCTATAATTCCCCTCAGAGCTGTGTGGGACTACCTATAATTCCCCTCAGAGCTGTGTGGGACTAGTTATAATTCCCCTCAGCTGTGTGGGACTACCTATAATTCTCCTCAGAGCTGTGTGGGACTACCTATAATTCCCCTGAGCTGTGTGGGACTACCTATAATCCCCCTCAGAGCTGTGTGGAACTACCTATAATCCCCCTCAGAGCTGTGTGGGACTACCTATAATTCTCCTCAGAGCTATGTGGGACTACCTATAATCCCCCTTCGAGCTGTGTGGGACTAGTTATAACCCCCCTCAGAGCTGTGTGGGACAACCTATAATCCCCCTCAGAGCTGTGTGGGACTACCTATATTTCCCATCAGAGCTGTGTGGGACAACTTATAATCTCCCTCAGAGTTGTGTGGGACTACCTATAATCCCCCTCAGAGCTGTGTGGGACTACCTATAATCCCCCTCAGAGCTGTGTGGGACTACCTATAATTCCCCTCAGAGCTGTGTGGGACTACCTATAATTCCCCTCAGATCTGTGTGGGACTACCTATAATTCCCCTCAGAGCTTTTGTCACCTCCCACTCTAGTTTTGATCATTTCTCCATTCATTCCTATGGGACAAATTTCGCCGCAAAAATGACGATATTTTGTGAACCATTTGGCAAAACGTTCCACAAAGTAATAGCACACCATTCGGGAACAATCCGCACGTTTTGGTATATATTCGGTATATGTAGCGTAAAAACTGTGGGAGGAGTTAGGGTGGTAAATTTGGCTATAATAAGAATAATAATAATAATAATATATATGTGAGATAACAATAAGTGATCTTGCTATGCAAGAACACTTAATAATAATAATAATAATAATAATAATAATAATAATATATATGTGAGATAACAATAAGTGATCTTGCTATGCAAGAACACTTAACTAGAAAATCTACAATTTCTGGGGAAATTGTGTGACGTGTTCTTGCCTCCACCTACTGGAGTGGGCGGAGTAACTGGGTGGAGTGGCTTGAGTAACTAAACTTTTTATTTATTTTTTCAAAAATGATTATTTTTTTAATGATTTTATTTTTTAAATGATTTTTTTTTCTAAAATGATTTTTTTTTTCAAATTTCCTAATTTTCCTTTTTTTTCTAAAATGATTGATTTTTTTTTGTAAAATTATTTTTTTTTCCAAGAATGACATTTTTTTTTTTTTTTCAAAATTTTTTTATTTTTTCTAAAAAAAATTTTTTTAATGATTTTTTTTTAATTATTTTTTTTAAATATTTTTTTTCTAAAATTATTTTTTTACTTTTTTTATTATTATTATTTTTTTTTAATTATTATTTTTTTTTTTTATTTCATAATTCCCCTCAGAGCTGTTTGGGACTACCTATAATTCCCCTCAGCTGTGTGGGACTACCTATAATCCCCCTCAGAGCTGTGTTTTTTTATGATTTTTCTTTCCAAAAAATGTTTTTTCTAAAATGATTGATTTTTTTTTTTAAATATTTTTTTTTTTCAAGAATGACATTTTTTTCCAAAATTATATTTTTTTTAAATGATTGATTTTTCAAAAAAAAAAATTTCAAAATATAATTTATTTTTTCAAAATATATTTTTTTTTCAAATTTCCTAATTTTCATTTTTTTTCTAAAATTATTATTATTATTATTTTTTTTTTTAAATTTCATAATTCCCCTCAAAGCTGTGTGGGACTACCTATAATTCCCCTCAGCTGTGTGGGACTACCTATAATCCCCTCAGAGCTGTGTTTTTTTTTTTCAATGATTTTTTTTTTTCCAAAAAATATTTTTTCTAAAATTATTGATTTTTTTTATAAAAAAATTTTTTTTAATTATTATTTTTTTTAAAAATGACTTTTTACCAAAAATATTTTTTTCTAAAAATGATTTTTTTTCAAAATATATATTTTTTTTTTCAAAATATATATTTTTTTTCAAAATATATTTTTATTTTTCTAAATATATATTTTTTTCAAAAAAATTTTGTTTTTAAATTTCCTATTTTTCATTTTTTTTTTCAAATTTCCTAATTTTCATATTTTTTTCAAATTTCATAATTTCCTTTTTTTTCTAAAATTATTATTATTATTATTATTTTTTCAAATTTCATAATTCCCCTCAAAGCTGTGTGGGACTACCTATAATTCACCTCAGAGCTGTGTGGGAGAAGCTATAATTCCCCTCAGATCTGTGTGGGACTACCTATAATCTCCCTCAGAGCTGTGTGGGACTACCTATAATTCCCCTCAGAGCTGTGTGGGACTACCTATAAATCCCCCTCAGAGCTGTGTGGGACTACCTATAACCCCCCTCAGCTGTGTGGGACTACCTATAACCCCCTCAGCTGTGTGGGACTACCTATAATTCCCCTCAGAGCTGTGTGGGACTACCTATAATCCCCCTCAGAGCTGTGTGGGACTACCTATAACCCCCCTCAGCTGTGTGGGACTACCTATAACCCCCTCAGCTGTGTGGGACTACCTATAATCCCCCTCAGAGCTGTGTGGGACTACCTATAACCCCCCTCAGCTGTGTGGGACTACCTATAACCCCCCTCAGCTGTGTGGGACTACCTATAACCCCCTCAGCTGTGTGGGACTACCTATAACCCCCCTCAAAGCTGTGTGGGAGGAGCTAAAATTCCCCTCAGAGCTTTTGTCACCTCCCACTCTAGTTTTGAACATTTCTCCATTCATTCCTATGGGACAAATTTCGCCGCAAAAATGACGATATTTCGTGAAACGTTCGGCGAAACGTTCCACAAAGTAATAGCACACCATTCGGGAACAATCCGCACGTTTTGGTATATATTCGGTATATGTAGCGTAAAAACTGTGGGAGGAGTTAGGGTGGTAAATTTGGCTATAAGAATAATAATAATATATATGTGAGATAACAATAAGTGATCTTGCTATGCAAGAACACTTAACTAGAAAATCTACAATTTTTGGGGAAATTGTGTGACGTGTTCTTGCCTCCACCTACTGGGGGGGTCATAATGTTTTGGCCGATCATGGGGAGAGGGGTCATAATGTTTTGGCCGATCATGGGGGGTCATAATGTTTTGGCTGATTATGGGGGGGGTCATAATGTTTTGGCTGATCATGGGTGGTCATAATGTTTTGGCTGATTATGGGGGGGTCATAATGTTTTGGCTGATCATGGGGGGGGTCATAATGTTTTGGGCTGATTATGGGGGGTCATAATGTTTTGGCTGATCATGGGTGGTCATAATGTTTTGGCTGATTATGGGGGGGTCATAATGTTTTGGCCGATCATGGGGGGTCATAATGTTTTGGCTGATTATGGGGTTGTCAGCTTTTGTCACCTCTCACTCTAGTTTTTAACATTTCTCCATTCATTCCTATGGGACAAATTTCGCTGCAAAAATTACGATATTTCGTGAACCGTTCGGCGTATATTACTTGTCTATATAGTGTAAAAACTGTGGGAGGAGTTAGGGTGGTAAATTTGGCTATAATAAGAATAATATATATGTGAGATAACAATAAGTGATCTTGCTATGCAAGAACACTTAATAATAAACTGATGACCTGTAATAGCTTTTTAACCGCTTCACCCCCGGAAGATTTTTACCCCCCCCCCCCCCCCCCCCTTCCTGACCAGAGCACTTTTTGCGAATTCGGCACTGCTTCGCTTTAACTGACAATTGCGCGGTCGTGCGACGTTGCACCCGAACAAAATTTACGTCCTTTTTTTTCCCCACAAATAGATTTATTTTGGTTTGGTTGGTTTGGTTTGATCGCCTCTGCGTTTTAAATTTTTTGCGCTATAAACAAAAAAAGAGCGTCAATTTTGAAAGAAAAAAAAGCAATATTTTAACTTTTTGCTATAATAAATATCCACCAAAAATATATAAAAAAACTAATCTTTTCCTTAATTTAGGCCGATATGTATTCTTCTGGTAAAAAAAAATAAGCGTTTAATTATTGGTTTGCGCAAAATTGATAGTGTTTACAAAATAGGGGATCGTTTTATTATATTTTTTATATATATATTTTTTTTATTATTAGTAATGGCGGCGATTTTTATCGTGACTGCGACATTATGGCGGGACACTTTTGACACTATTTTGGGACCATTATACAGCGATCAGTTCTATAAAAATGCACTGATTACTGTGTAACTGACACTGGCAGAGAAGGGGTTAAACACTAACTGTATTGGGGAGACGGGCTTCAATCACATGACAGCGATCACTGCTACCAATGACAGGGAGCAGTGATCTCTGTCATGTCACAAGGCAGAACGGGGAAAAGCTTTGTTTACATAGGCACATCCCCGCTCTGCGGCTCCGTGACACGATCGCCGGGAGACCGGCAGACATTGAGTCCGTGGGTCCCACGGGCACGCTGTACGCAGCGGGCGTGTGCACCTGCTAGCCCCCCGACAATTAAAGGGGACGTACAGGTACACCCATTTGCCCATTGTGCCGACGTATATCGGCGGTCGGCAAGTGGTTAAGCATCGCCTATGGACAGTTTAAGGTTTGTCATCATATCACGGGCATGTGCCATTTCAAATATTGACATGTTTGGTATCTATTTACTTGACACAACATCATCTTTCGTATTTTACCAGAAAAATGGGTATTATATTGTGTTTTTGTTCCCTAAAATTCAATAAAGCCTATTTTTTTCCCTTTTACTTGTGATTAATGACTGTGCAAATATTATTATAATAAAAATTGCAACAACTGGCATTTTATTCTCCAGGGCCTCTGCTGTGAGAAAATATACCATGTTTTGGGGTTTTTCTAAGTAATTTTTCTTGGATAAAACCCAGACTGAATTTGGCGCATGCGCAGTACACAGAGAAATACAGACTTCATTTCCGCAATGTTTAGTAACCATGGAGAGGCGCAAAGTGCCCGCCCACACGCCCTCCTTCCCCTAGCAACGCTGACACCGGGCGCGTGCAAGGGGCGAGGCGGGGCAGGCGGGGCTGCGCAAGCGCGGTATGCCGCCGATCTGTCACTTGAGAAGTGTCGCGGGGCTGTTCACTACCTCGCTCGGACGGTGCGGACTCCGCTCCTCGTGCCACGGACGCTCGGCCAATCATAGGGCTACTTGGGCACCTAGCAGGTAAGAGTGGGCGGCCGCGTGCCACCTTCCTTCCCTCCGCCCTGCCAATGCAAGACCGCGCAGTGTATGAATGGCAGCTGTGCCAGCCAATGAGGTCCCAGGGGAGAAAACTTAGCAGGTGTTGGCAGTTCTCAGTGGAACTACAAGTCCTAGAAAAGGGGCTGCAGTGTGATTGGTTTAGAGGGGCTGAAGCAGGGGATGCTGGGACTTGTGGTTCCATAGCAGAAAGACAAAATACATTACAGTATCCTCACTCACACAGCCCCATACTTCCTGTCCCGATGCAGTCCCCCGTCCTGTCCCAACACAGTCCCTGTCCCAGCGCAGTCCCCCGTCCCCCCTCCTGTCCCGGCGCAGTCGCCCGTCCCCCCCTCCTTTCCCGGCGCAGTCGCCCGTCCCCCCCTCCTTTCCCGGCGCAGTCCCCCGTCCCCCCCCCCTTTCCCGGCGCAGTCCCCCGTCCCCCCCTCCTTTCCCGGCGCAGTCCCCCGCCCCCCCTCCTGTCCCGGCGCAGTCCCCCGTCCCCCCTCCTGTCCCGGCGTAGTCCCCCGTCCCCCCTCCTGTCCCGGCGCAGTCCCCCGTCCCCCCTCCTGTCCCGGCGCAGTCCCCCGTCCCCCCTCCTGTCCCGGCGCAGTCCCCCGTCCCCCCTCCTGTCCCGGCGCAGTCCCCCGTCCCCCCCCCCTCCTGTCCCGGCGCAGTCCCCCATCCCCCCTCCTGTCCCAGCGTAGTCCCCCGTCCCCCCTCCTGTCCCGGCGCAGCCCCCCTCCTTTCCCGGCGCAGTCCGCCGTCCCCCTCCTTTCCCGGCGCAGTCCGCCGTCCCCCTCCTTTCCCGGCGCAGTCCCCCGTCCCCCCTCCTTCCCCGATGCAGTCCCCCCTCCTGTCCCAACGCAGTCCCCCGTCCCCCTCCTGTCCCAACGCAGTCCCCTCCTGTCCCGGCGCAGTCCCCCGTCCCCCCTCCAGTCCCGGCAGAGTCCCCCTCCTCCCACATTGAGCGGGCAAATGTATTGTTTTTGTTTTGGGGGAGGGACTGCTGCCAGCCCCACAAATGTGAAAATATTTCATACATAATACTATTATAACGGGGCCCAGGGACTTATAAAGGGGTGAGGGGTTTTTATAGGCTGAAACACTTCCAGAGGGGTGGATGTCATGCTGGGTAGGTACTAACCTACCCTGGGGGGGCAGATAGGAGCCGGAGTGTGTCTGATAAGAGCCGGGGACCCTCCTCTGAGGATCTGTTGCAGTGGGCTTGTCGTCCTTGCTGGTTGCTATGGGTTACCTTGCTCTGCCTTGGCATCCTTGCTGGTTGCTATGGGTTACCTCACTGTGAGCTACCATTTGTGTTATGAACTGAATTGTAGGATGTCGGGGTGTGACGCTCGGGGAGGGACACACCCAGGATCCATCTTCCCGTCTGATCTGTTCTCTCCCCAGCCGTGTCTTCTGGTCGGTCACCACATCAGCTTTTAGTGCAGGAAACATGAAATATTGATGGTGAGCTCCGTCCTTCTCATGTTCTCTCCATGGAGAGACTCACAGACCGCCTCTGGCTCAGTTGCAGTGTCCTCTCCATGTAGAGGAGTTCCGGGCCCGGCCTGTATTCCAATCCCGGAACCCCACCCGGCTCTGCCATCAGCACAAAGTACTTTCCCTTTCTGTTTACGGAGAACAATCTGGTTTTGTTTTCCCAGAACGTTTCGTCAGCTCAGCTTCACTTTTCTCACTCTGTTCAGTTCTATCATTTTCTGTTTCTCGGTTTTTGTTTTTTATTCTTTCGTTTTTTTCAGGAGGTTTGTGAAGATTATAATGGAAAACCCAATCAGGATCAGCTATATGAACTGCCCGCCTGCCAGGAGCGGTGGTATTTCCAGGGCAGGGCTGCCTCTGCCTATTCATTTGCACTATGTACTTTCCTTTTGTATAGGGCAGTAATGGAGAACCTTGGCACCTCAGATGTTTTGGAACTACATTTCCCATGATGCTCTGGCACTTTGCAGTGTAGTGGAGCATCATGGGAAATGCAGTTCAAAAACATCTGAGGTGCCAAGGTTCCCCATCACTGGTACAGGCAAAGGTATTGTCACCATTGAATATAAATGAACACCTACAGCGCCCCCTAGCATTACACACCCCAAACACTTACAGCGCCCCCTAGCATTACACACCCCAAACACTTACAGCGCCCCCTAGCATTACACACCCCAAACACTTACAGCGCCCCCTAGCATTACACACCCCAAACACTTACAGCGCCCCCCTAGCATTACACACCCCAAACACTTACAGCGCCCCCCTAGCATTACACACCCCAAACACTTACAGCGCCCCCTAGCATTACACACCCCAAACACTTACAGCGCCCCCTAGCATTACACACCCCAAACACTTACAGCGCCCCCCTAGCATTACACACCCCAAACACTTACAGCGCCCCCTAGCATTACACACCCCAAACACTTACAGCGCCCCCTACCATTACACACCCCAAACACTTACAGCGCCCCCTACCATTACACACCCCAAACACTTACAGCGCCCCCTACCATTACACACCCCAAACACTTACAGCGCCCCTTACCATTACACACCCCAAACACTTACAGCGCCCCCTATCATTACACACCCCAAACACTTACAGCGCCCCCTATCATTACACACCCCAAACACTTACAGCGCCCCCTACCATTACACACACCAAACACCTACCTGCCTGCTCAGTCTTCTACTGAATGAATTGAATTTAATACACTGAGCTGTGCATGGACTCCCGTATGTGTGTATATATAGGATCATGTCATTTCCTGCCAGCCAATCAAGAGACTGGAAATCCGGCAGATGATTGCTAGGGATGCTGAAGCACGGCATGTCTGTGGTCTTGTCAGATTTGCTACCGCTCCCCCGCCCACCCCTCAGCATCCCAGTTCTACTTGATTGACAGGTTGTGCTCAATCTTTCCCGCCTTGCCCCCGGCAGCCCTGGGCTACTTGATTGACAGCGGGGCTTTCCATGACGTCCTATGTGTCATTCTGCCGCCCATCCCCAGGCAATGCGTTGCCAAGCCCTTGTAGGTAATGAATGACCTTTTACCTGGAATAGGTCGTATTCAGCCGCAACCGGGTAAAATCTTTTGCCACTGCATGTGTACAGCCCTGAGCGGCTGCATGTTCTCCTTTTAAGGTGGGAAGTAAAACTGCAGCACAACCACCTGTTTTTACCGCCATCTGCATGAATGAGGCCTTGCTTTCCTTTTTCGGGCCCTTGCTTTCCTTTTTCGGGCCCTTGCTTTCCTTTTTCGGGCCCTTGCTTTCCTTTTTCGGGCCCCGTCCTTTTCCTTGTCGGGCCCTCTTTTCCTTGTTCGGGCCCTCTTTTCCTTGTTCGGGCCCTCTTTTCCTTGTTCGGGCCCTTCTTTTCCTTGTTCGGGCCCTTCTTTTCCTTGTTCGGGCCCTTCTTTTCCTTGTTCGGGCCCTTGCCTTTCCTTGTTCGGGCCCTTCCTTGCCTTGTTCGGGCCCTTCCTTTCCTTGTTCAAGGCCCTTCCTTTCCTTGTTCAAGGCCCTTCCTTTCCTTGTTCAAGGCCCTTCCTTTCCTTGTTCAAGGCCCTTCCTTTCCTTGTTCAAGGCCCTTCCTTTCCTTGTTCAAGGCCCTTCTTTTCCTAGTTCAAGGCCCTTCCTTTCCTTGTTCAAGGCCCTTCCTTTCCTTGTTCAAGGCCCTTCTTTTCCTTGTTCAAGGCCCTTCCTTTCCTTGTTCAAGGCCCTTCTTTTCCTTGTTCGGGCCCTTGCCTTCCTTGTTCGGGCCCTTGCCTTTCCTTGTTCGGGCCCTTGCCTTTCCTTGTTCGGGCCCTTCCTTTCCTTGTTCAAGGCCCTTCTTTTCCTTGTTCGGGCTTTTCCTTGTTCGGGCCCTTCCTTTTCCTTGTTCGGGCCCTTGCATTTCCTTGTTCGGGCCCTTGCATTTCCTTGTTCGGGCCCTTGCATTTCCTTGTTCGGGCCCTTGCATTTCCTTGTTCGGGCCCTTGCATTTCCTTGTTCGGGCCCTTGCATTTCCTTGTTCGGGCCCTTGCATTTCCTTGTTCGGGCCCTTGCATTTCCTTGTTCGGGCCCTTGCATTTCCTTGTTCGGGCCCTTGCATTTCCTTGTTCGGGCCCGTCCCTTTCCTTGCTCGGGCCCGTCCCTTTCCTTGCTCGGGCCCGTCCCTTTCCTTGCTCGGGCCCGTCCCTTTCCTTTCTTCCTGCCTTTCTTTTCTTTGCTCGGGCCCTTCCTATGCTTGTTCGGGCCCGTCCTTTCCTTGCTCGGGCCCTTGCCTTTCCTTGTTCAAGGGCCCTTCTTTTCTTTGTTCAAGGGCCCTTCTTTTCCTTGTTCAAGGGCCCTTCTTTTCCTTGTTCAAGGGCCCTTCTTTTCCTTGTTCAAGGGCCCTTCTTTTCCTTGTTCAAGGGCCCTTCTTTTCCTTGTTCAAGGGCCCTTCTTTTCCTTGTTCAAGGGCCCTTCTTTTCCTTGTTCAAGGGCCCTTCTTTTCCTTGTTCAAGGGCCCTTCTTTTCCTTGTTCAAGGGCCCTTCTTTTGCTTGTTCAAGGGCCCTTCTTTTCCTTGTTCAAGGGCCCTTCTATTCCTTGTTCAAGGGCCCTTCCTGTCACGGGGTGACAACTGTCACATCCACTCCTGGTGCACTGTGAGTGGCTGTGCAGACGCACATTGCTCAGACACGGTCCCTGCCAGGAAGCCGGTCCAGAGCAATGGTGTGCAGCCAATTGGTGGAGCTGGAAGTGGCTGAAGGAGGCTGCAGGAGATCAGCAGCACTTAGCTGGAAATAAAAAAAGGTATAACCCCCCTGGTATTTTATGCCAACGTGGCAGTTGTTTGATACACAGAGCTTTACCAAACCAGATGTGGTTCAGGTAGGGCTCAAATCTACTTTAACTGACCCACCAAAACACTTACCTCTATACAAGGGGGCAGATGTCCCACCGCATCACTCTGTTCAGGGACAGAGGTGGTCAGACATACAACCTCTCCCTGCTTGACTTGGACATTTGTCTATTGTCCGACTTCTTCTGTGCGAAATCAGAGTAACAAGGAGGAGGAAGAACTTGGTGTAGCAGAAACTTACCACCCATCAAGAAGGCTGCAGAGAGAAGAGCAACATTCATTATATTATAAAGTGTCCCCTGGAAACTGATATTCTCGTGTTTGGAGAACGCTGGAGAGTTAACCCCTGACAGTCTCTTCTGTCTCTCGGGACTCCAGGTGAAATCTCTGCACTGAGTTCCCGGGTCTGTACACCTGCTGTGCCCATTATGAGGGGTTCCCACCATCCCTGTGCTGAGTTCCCAGGTCTGTACACCTGCTGTGCCCATTATGAGGGGTTCCCACCATCCCTGTACTGAGTTCCCAGGTCTGTACACCTGCTGTGCCCATTATGAGGGATTCCCACCATCCCTGTGCTGAGTTCCCAAGTCCGTACACCTGATGTGCCCATTATGAGGGGTTCCCACCATCCCTGTGCCGAGTTCCCAGGTCTGTACACCTGCTGTGCCCATTATGAGGGGTTCCCACCATCCCTGTACTGAGTTCCCAGGTCTGTACACCTGCTGTGCCCATTATGAGGGGTTCCCACCATCCCTGTGCTGAGTTCCCGGGTCTGTACACCTGCTGTGCCCATTATGAGGGGTTCCCACCATCCCTGTGCTGAGTTCCCAAGTCCGTACACCTGCTGTGCCCATTATGAGGGGTTCCCACCATCCCTGTACTGAGTTCCCAGGTATGTACACCTGCTGTGCCCATTATGAGGGGTTCCCAAGTCCGTACACCTGCTGTGCCCATTATGAGGGGTTCCCACCATCCCTGTACTGAGTTCCCAAGTCCGTACACCTGATGTGCCCATTATGAGGGGTTCCCACCATCCCTGTGCTGAGTTCCCGGGTCTCTACACCTGATGTGCCCATTATGAGGGGTTCCCACCATCCCTGTGCTGAGTTCCTGGGTCTGTACACCGCTGTGCCCATTATGAGGGGTTCCCACCATCCCTGTGCTGAGTGGGAATGCAGTGATGGGAACACCCAAAACTCTCTGCTATCCAGCCGCTAATGGTACGATATCTCAGAGTTCCCATTAAAACTATAGAAAGCCAACAGGTGACTCTCCCCCTTGGGTTCCCAACTATAACTGAAATCTCACTTCTGATTGGTCTGACCCCTTTGAAGAGCACCATTGGGCATGTCTACCATTTTTGTTGTACTGTAGTCTGTGCCGCCCTTTTTTTTTGTTTTGGATGTTTTTTTTTCTTTTCTCTGTTTTGATTTGTGTCGTTCTATCCCCCCCGACCTCCACAGCTAGGAAGACTGACGCTACTGTGATTGGTGGATCGGAGTCGCTTGGATGGCGTGGCTCAACGTGCCTCGTCTTCTCACCACGGTTTCCATCACAGCTGCACTAGCTGCTTTTGGAAGGTGCAAATTCAATCCATATGATTCACATTTTGGTTACACAAGTGACAGTTTAGTGACAGGTGGGCTGAATCTTGGGGACTCCAAATGTAAGATCTCCCTGCCGTAGTTCCATGTCTTTGTTCTTGCCCACCTTGGAACTCCTGATCTTCCCTTGTTCAAGCAGGGATGATGGGAGCTCTTCATAATGGGCACAGCGGGTGTACAGACCCGGGAACTCAGCACAGGGATGATGGGGAACCCCTCATAATGGGCACAACGGGTGAACAGACCCAGAAACTCAGCACAGGGATGGTGGAAACCCCTCATAATGAGCACAGCGGGTGTACAGACCCAGGAACTCAGCACAGGGATGGTGGGAACCCCTCATAATGGGCACAGCTGGTGTACAGACCTGGGAACTCAGCACAGGGATGGTGGGAACCCCTCATAATGGGCACAGCGGGTGTACAGACCCGGGAACTTAGCACAGGGATGGTGGGAACCCCTCATAATGGGCACAGCAGGTGTACAGACCCGGGAACTCTGCACAGGGATGGAGGGAACCCCTCATAATGGGCACAGCGGGTGTACAGACCCCGGAACTCAGCACAGGGATGGTGGGAACCCCTCATAATGGGCACAGCTGGTGTACAGACCTGGGAACTCAGCACAGGGATGGTGGGAACCCCTCATAATGGGCACAGCGGGTGTACAGACCCGGGAACTTAGCACAGGGATGGTGGGAACCCCTCATAATGGGCACATCAGGTGTACAGACCCGGGAACTCTGCACAGGGATGGAGGGAACCCCTCATAATGGCACAGCGGGTGTACAGAACTGGGAACTCAGCACAGGGATGGTGAGAACCCCTCATAATGGGCACAGCAGGTGTACAGACCTGGGAACTCAGCACAGGGATGGTGGGAACCCCTCATAATGGGCACAGCAGGTGTACAGACCTGGGAACTCAGCACAGGGATGGTGGGAACCCTCATAATGGGCACAGCAGGTGTAACTCTTAAACTAATTAAGTGGTTACCAGATTGTGTGTCTCTTGGATACAGTAAAGTCCCCCCCTACAGAGAGTCCGTCCCTGGGTGATGGGTGATGGAGCAACTGCTCCTGGACTACTTCAGTGGGTTTTGCCCCATAGCAGACAATCTTAGATTGTATTCCTGATAGAAGCTTTCCTGTCATTGTTTGCTGTCAGGTGATTTGTCATTCGTCTTCATAAATTAGGAACGGCTTATGGGGCGAGGCGACCAATCTAATGTCTGCTCTATTGTTCTCTCTACAGCTTCGTGTTTGCATACTGGTACAGTAACCGCAGCCGGCAGCCTGCCATGACGGGTCACGTGAAGGCGCTCACCTCTCCGTATCCAGGTTCTCAGGTGGAGAGGCGGCCGGTGCCCCCCGAAAAGGTCAGCTGGTCGGTGGATTGGCCGGAGTACGAGCCTGTAGAGTACACGGCTCGCCCCGTGCTCGCCCAGCCGGTCTGGGCAGACCTGCCACACAGGTGAGAGAGGCTCCGTGGTTCTTCTGTGTTTTATTTTTTATTTTTTTTTTTCACCTGGCTGGTTTTTCCACTTCTTCTTCTATTTTTGTCGTTCTGTTAATCCTGGATCGAACGCTTTGTATGTTTAAAGCCTGGCTCTGTGCAACATTTAACCACTTCACAACCCCGTAAGATCTTACCCCCTTCCTGACCAGAGCACTTTTTGCGATTCGGCACTGCGTCTTTTTAACTGACAATTGCGCGGTCGTGCGACATGGCACCAAAACAAAAAATTGACGTCTTTTTTTTTCCCCCACAAATAGAGCTTTCTTTTGGTGGTGTTTCATCACCTCTGCGGTTTTTATTTTTTGCGCTATAAGCAAAAAAAAAGCGTAAATTATATGATTATAAATTTTAATTATAAAATATTTTTACTTTTTTACTTTAATAAATATCCCCCAAAAATATATAAAAAAAATATTTATTTTTCCTCAGTTTAGGCGGATACCTATTCTTCTACATATTTTTGGTTAAAAAAAATTGCAATAAGTGTATATTGATTGGTTTGCGCAAAAGTTATAGCGTCTACAAAATAGGGGATAGATTTAAGGCATTTTTTTATTATTTATTTTTATTGTGTCCCTTTTTTTTTTTTTTTTTTTTTTTTTACTAGTAATGGTGGTGATTTTTATTTTTTTTATTTTTATTTTTTTATATCGGGACTGCGGCATTTATGGTGGACACATCAGACAATTTTGCCACATTTTTGGGACCATTGGCATTTATACAGCGATCAATGCTATAAAAATGCATTGATTACTGTAAAAAATGTCACTGGCAGGGGAGGGGTTAACACTAGGGGGCGATCAAGGGGTTAATTGCATTCCCTAGTGTGTGTTCTAACTGAAGGGGGGGGGGACTGTGTAGGGGAGATGACAGATCGCTATTCATATTCAGACGATCAGTCTCTTCTCCCCTCAGAGAACCGGAAACTGTGTGTTTACACACACAGATCCCGGTTCTCCGTACGATCGCGACCGCCGGGTACTCGCATCCGCTCCTGGGCAAGCAGGGGGCGAGCGTGCGCCCCTAGTGGCCACAGGGCGAAGCGACGTTGCATAACATCGTTTCGCCCAGCCGTGCCATTCTGCCGCAGTAGATCTGCGGTGGCTGGTCGGCGAGTGGTTAAAGAAAACTTCAGTTCCTGTTTTTGGGTTGAACCCCAAGCTAAACAAATCTTGTCTATATACATTCCTCATGTGTAATCTTCCTGAATCTCAATGTACTTTGTGTATTTTTTCTAGATCTGTGCAGTCATCCAGTGTGAGACTTGCTGTTGGTGCCATCTTAATAGCTTTATGGGCCCCTGGGCAAAGTAATGCACTGGGGCCCCTAACAGGGAGACGGTGACCTGTGGCACACGTCGCAAAAAGACTGATTAACCATTTTCTGACCAGCGACATACCTGTACATCCTGGTACATTTTTTTTTTATTTTTAGAGCCTGCTGTCGGCTCTCTTGTAAAAGCAATCCTAGTGGTTAACTAGCTGCTGGATTTCTTTTACAAGCATCGGGAGACTGCAGACATGATACGGGAGCTGGTCAGAGACTGCAGACATGATACGGGAGCTGGTCAGAGACTGCAGACATGATACGGGAGCTGGTCAGAGACTGCAGACATGATACGGGAGCTGGTCAGAGGCTGCAGACATGATACGGCAGCTGGTCAGGGGCTGCAGCCATGACACGGCAGCTGGTCAGGGGCTGCAGCCATGACACGGCAGCTGGTCAGGGGCTGCAGCCATGACACGGCAGCTGGTCAGGGGCTGCAGCCATGACACGGCAGCTGGTCAGGGGCTGCAGCCATGACACGGCAGCTGGTCAGGGGCTGCAGCCATGACACGGCAGCTGGTCAGGGGCTGCAGCCATGACACGGCAGCTGGTCAGGGGCTGCAGCCATGACACGGCAGCTGGTCAGGGGCTGCAGCCATGTTACAAAAGTGGCACAGGTTTGGCACCAATCCCTTCTCCTTTCTGCCCCGTGTCCCTGCACACTGCTCCCTATGATTCTTGGTGAGCTGCATGTATGTGAAATTTGGTCATTGTGTCTTGCAGCGATGAAGACTTTCACCCGAAGTACAACACTCTGGACGGCCATGTGCAGAGGACCAGCTTTGAGGGGGTGTACCTGGTGGAGGACGGGAAGCCCAAGTAAGTGCAAAGAACACATCTTGCTGTTGAAGTTGTGATTCACTTCTGACATCTGTCACAATGTGTTCTTGCCAGGAACCCCAGCGGAAGGACGGGGGTGACAGGAAGAGGATTACTAGGAAGGTGGGGACCCAACCATGCCGCCGACCCCATCATCACACGGTAAGGATTTTCTCCCTAAGTTATGTTACATACAGATTAAAGCTGAACACCAGATATTAAAAACCACCATGAATATAGTTTATGTATTTATTAAAGTAGTTGTTAACTCTTCCATACACCCAGTGAAGTGACCGGCACATAAGTTGTACCTGTTTTATCTGCAGTTTTCTCTTCTCTACATCCATTCAAAGTGCAGAATGTATAAAGCTTGTCTGAGAGTCCAGAAAGCAGGGGGTGGGGAGCTAAAGAGCTCAGTGAGAAGAGCTCTGAGAGCTGATTGGACGGAAGGGACACACCCTCCTTCACACAGGAACAGAGCTGAAGCTGTCAATTAGCTGGAGGTCCCTCCCCTGTCACCATGTTGCTCTCGTGGCAGGAAAACTTGACAGAAGTGATTCATTATGATGGCAGAGAAAGGAGGCAGCAGACAGAAATGACACTTAGTGCTATGGATTGAGACACTATAGAGGGGCATGCTTTGTTCATATTTCATGTCTGAGGTTTACAACCACTTTAAATCATCATTAAAGGGACCCGGTCACCATACAGAATGTTGTAAAGCAAGCCATACCTATAAAAGATGTCGGTGATTACTCGCCTTTCCTGCTGCCCGCATAAATGAACTTTACTCTGATGTGAAGGAATAGTGATGAGGTTGGGTATGTTTAGATCCAAGTTTAAACCCACATGTGTGAGCCCGCCAGGAGGCTGTCACCTGTATTGGGCCAATCATCTTCAGTCGGGGGTAGTTCCTGCTCTGAAGCCACGTGTGTGTACATATACACACATACACATATATACATACACACATACACACACACACACACACACACACACACACACACACACACACACACACACACACACACACACACACACACTAATATAATATAATACACACACACACACACACACACACACACACACACACACTAATATAATATAATACACACACACACACACATATATATAAGTGTGTGTGTGTGTGTGTGTGTATATATATATATATATATATATATATATATATATATATATATATATATATATATATATATATATATATATATATATATATATATATATATATATATATATATATATATATATATATTAGGCACATAATTGTCAAGTGGAAGGGAAATTTATAAATGGTTTTCCAAATAAATATGTGAAAAGTGTGGGGGGTACATTTATATTCAGCCCCCTTTACTCTGATACCCCTAACTAAAATCTAGTGGAACCAAATGCCTTCAGAAGTCACCTAATTAGTAAATAGAGTCCACCTGTGTGTAATTGAATCTCAGTATAAATACAGCTGTTCTGTGAAGCCCTCAGAGGTTTGTTAGAGAACCTTAGTGAACAAACGGCATCATGAAGGCCAAGAAACACAGACAGGTCAGGGATAAAGTTGTGGAGAAGTTTAAAGCAGGGTTCGGTTATAAAAAAATCTCCCAAGCTTTGAACATCTCACGGAGCTCTGTTCAATCCATCATCCGAAAATGGAAAGAGTATGGCACAACTGCAAACCTACCAAGACACGGCCGTCCACCTAAACTGACCCGGCCGGGCAAGGAGAGCATTCATCAGAGAAGCAGACAAGAGGCCCCATGGTAACTCGGGAGGAGCTGCAGAGATCCACAGCTCCGGTGGGAGAATCTGTCCACAGGACAACTATTAGTCGTGCTCTCCACAAATCTGCCCTTTATGGAAGATTGACAAGAAGAAAGACATTGTTTAAAGAAAACCATCTGAAGTCCTGTTTGCAGTTTGTGAGAAGCCATGTGGAGGACACAACAAACATGTGGAAGAAGGTGATCTGGTCAGATGAGACCAAAATTTAACTTTTTGGCCTAAAAGCAAAACGCTATGTGTGGCAGAAAACGAACACTGCACATCACCCTGAACACACCATCCCCACCGTGAAACATGGTGGTGGCAGCATCATGTGGTGGGGATGCTTTTTCTTCAGCAGGGACAGGGAAGCTGGTCAGAGTTGATGGGAAGATGGAGGGAGCCAAATACAGGACAATCTTAGAAGAAAACCTGTTATGCCGCGTACACGTGGCCGGACTTTCTGGCAGAATAGGTCAGACGGTCTTCCCGATGCAGTTCTGACGGACTTCCAAATGAACGGACTTGCCCACACACCAAAGTCCGTTCGCTTTGAACGTGATGACTTATGACGGGACTAGAAAAGGAAGTTCAATAGCCAATAGCTGCCCTTGCATCGTATTTGGTCCGTCGGACCAGCATACAGACGAATGTTTTTCCTGATAGGAATTGATTCCGTCGGAAAGATTTGAAACCTGTTCTATTTCTAGGTCCGTCTGAAATTATATTTGAAAAACGATCGGATCATCCCAACACGATCGGAATATCCGACGGAATGATTCCGTCTGACCTTTTCTGCCGGAAAGTCCGCTCGTGTGTACGGGGCATTAGTCTGCAAAAGACTTGAGACCGGGGCGGAGGTTCACCTTCCAGCAGGACAACGACCCGAAACATACAGCCAGAGCTACAATGGAATGGTTTAGATCAAAGCATATTCATGTGTTAGAATGGCCCAGTCACAGTCCAGACCTAAATCACATTGAGAATCTGTGGCAAGACCTGAAAATTGCTGTTCACAGACGCTCTCCATCCAATCTGACAGAGCTTGAGATATTTTACAAAGAAGAATGGGGCAAAAATGTCCCTCTCTAGATGTGCAAAGCTGGTAGAGACATCCCCAAAAAGACTTGCAGCTGTAATTGCAGTGAAAGGAGGTCCTACAAACAATTGACTCCGGGGGGCGCCATACAAATGTACCCAACACTTTTCACATATTTGTAAAAAATATTAAACCCATTTATCATTTTCCTTCCACTTCACAATTATGTGCCACTTTGTGTTGGTCTATCACATAAAATCCCAAAAAAATACATTTATGTTTTTGGTTGTAACATGACAAAATGTGCAAAAATTCAAGGGGTATGAATACTTTTTCGGGGCACTGTATTTGTATTTTACTCATTTGCCTAATGAACACTGAGGATGGATTATTATTTTTTTTTTTTTTTTTTATTCTTTCTTCTTTGGTGCAAATATCAGTCATGATTTGTCTCCCCCTACAGGTGGAAGAGAAACACTTCAGGAGAGAAAGTGACCGACCCGGAGACGGGGAAAGCCATCTTACAGTTTGTAGCCATTCAGAGGAAGGATTGCGGCCAGTGGGCGATACCTGGCGTGAGTAGACGGGTTCTCAGCCACTCTCACCTTATATCTCCTCTCTGGACTCGCAGGACTGTGACCTCTGCAATCCTGTATACGTTGCATGTTTACGCAATTGGATGTCACAACAGGAAACTATTTCATTTTTTTTTAATAAAACTGCAATATCCCCCATGAGGTGTCTCCATACACTAACTGAACGGCTCCATTCAATGTATTGCCTAATGAAGGACTGCAGAGAGGAGCCGTCCTTCACCAAGGGGTCCACCTTCCTCAGGAGGTCAGGACTGTGCATGTCAGTCCTGACCTCCACCACAAAATCGCTCATCTATGTCTCTATGGACCAGGTCTCAGCTGAAATCATTGGCTGAAATCTGCTGTTGCCCCCTGAGGAAGGCGGACCCCTTGGGGAAGGACGGCTCCACTCTGCAGTCCTTCATTAGGCAATACATTGAATGGAGCCGTTCAGTTAGTGTATGGAGACTGCTCATAGAACACCTTTGGGATGAATTAGAGCGGAGACTGCGAGCCAGGCCTTCTTGTCCAACATCAGTGCCTGACCTCACAAATGCGCTTCTGGAAGAATGGTCAAACATTCCCATAGACACCCTCCTAAGCCTTGTGGACGGCCTTCCCAAAAGAGTTGAAGCTGTTATAGCTGCAAAGGCTGGGCCAACTCAATACTAAGACTGGGATGCCGTTAACCACTTAAGCCCCGAACCAATTTGCAGCCAAAGGACCAGGCCCCCTTTTTTGCGATTCGGCACTGCGTCGCTTTAACTGACAATTGCGCGGTCGTGCTGCGTGGCTCCCAAACAAAATTGGCGTTCTTTTTTTTTCCCACAAATAGAGCTTTATTTTGGTGGTATTTGATCGCCCCTGCGTTTTTTTTTTTATTTTGTGCTATAAACAAAAATAGAGCAACAATTTTGAAAAAAAATGCAATATTTTTAACTTTTTGCTATAATAAATATCCCCAAAAAATATATAAAAACATTTTTTTTTTTTTTTACCTCGGTTTAGGCCGATATGTATTCTTCTACATATTTTTGGTAAAAAAAAATCGCAATTAGCGATTGATTGGTTTGCGCAAAAGTTATAGCGTCTACAAAATAGGGGATAGGGGGCGTTATTGCTGCTGTATGGCTGACCACGCTTGGAGGGCTCCTCGTGTGACGTGACTCCCAAACAAAATTGATGTCCTTTTTTTTTTTGCCACAAATAGAGCTTTCTTTTGGTGGTATTTGATCACCCCTGCAGTTTTTTTTTTTTGCACTATAAACAAAAAAAGTGCGTCAATTTAAAAAAAAAAAAAACACATTATTTTTTATTTTTTCCTATAATAAATATCCCCCAAAAATATATAAAAAAATATATAATTTTTCCTCAGTTTAGGCCGATACGTATTCGTCTACATATTTTTGTTAAAAAAAAAATCGCAATAAGCGATGGTTGATAGGTTTGCGCAAAAGTTATAGCGTTTACAAAATAGGGGATAGTTTTATGGCATTTATATAATTTTTTTTTTTTTTTACTAGTAATGGCGGCGATCAGCGATTTTTATCGTGACTGCAACATTATGACGGACACATCGGACACTTTTGACACATTTTTGGTACCATTGGCATTAAAATAGCGATCGATGCTATAAAATTGCTTTGATTACTGTAAAAATGTCACTGGCAGTGAAGGGGTTAACCACTAGGGGGGGGGGGCAGGGAGGGGTTAAGTGTATTCCAGGGGCGTGTTTCTAACTGTCTGGTGGCGTGGCTGTGTGTGACACCACACTGATCGCTGCTCCCGATGACAGAGAGCAGACTATCAGTGTCCAGTCATTAGGCAGAACGGGGAGATGCTGTTTACATCGGCATCTCCCCGTTCTTCAGCTCCGTGACACGATCGCGGGTATCCCCGCGGCGATCGAGTCCGCAGGCATGGTCACGGAGCTCACGGCAGGCGAGCGCGTGCACGGCGGGAAATTCAAAGTAACGTACGGGTACGTTACTTTGCCCAGCCGCGCCATTCTGCCGACGTATATTTGCTAACAGCGGTCGGCAAGTGGTTTTAAAATCTAGAAACTGTGAGCTGCCTGCCCCTCCCCCAGTTCCCGGCATAAAATAAGACCTCCGTTCTGCTGCTGCCCACATCACCTGGCAGACTAGTATGAGTAATATATGCAGTGGTTTCCATAGACAACCTTAATTGTTTATGGTCACGTTGCAGTACTAAATTTTACCAGCAGGCGGTAAGTGAAATCTGTAAAAGCAGCAAATCTTGGAAGTTGGGGACCACTGTTGCCCCCCTTTTTTTTTGGGAAATTACTTTTGCAGGTCATTGCCTTGTGTTTCGGGTGTCGGGGACAGTATTTATTATTATTATTATTCAGGATTTATATAGCGCCAACAGTTTACACAGCTCTTTACAATATAAATCCCTTGTGGTGAGATTTCCTGCAGTCGCTCGTCTCTCCACTGTGAGCTTCTCACGTTATGCATTAGAAGCTGCAGCAAGTCAGAACCCACCTCGTTTCCTGGCTGGAGGACATCCAGCATCATCTAACCCTTTTACTCACCAGCTTGATTGTCCTTGGCCCTGCCCCTTTCATACATTTTGATTTCAGTTCTGTCAATCATAGAGGCTCAGCATCGCATGTGGGTGCTACTGTGTAAATGTAGCCTGCCTAGGAATACCCACTCCTCCAGGCAGACACCCACCCATTAAGGCATATTGATATTTGCATAACTCCTCCCAAGATCCAGCCCCCTGCTTGCATCCAGGACTGAGGAGCAGTGAGGCCGTGTGCTGTGATGTCTTCAGGAAGTGCAGCCCCCCGCTGGCCCCTCCCACCAGCCATGATCTGCCTGCATTGTATAAAGAAGAATGGATATATAAAGTACAGCGCTACACTTTATATACCCATTCACCTTTGAAACAAATTTATCTAGTTGTTGTGTTAGCTGCTTTTTTCTATTTAGTTTTGGGCAGCATTTTAAATTTTGTATAAAGAAGCACAGTGATGACATCACTGCGTCTAAAATAATGTATGTAAACCGAAAAGATTTTTTTTTTTTTTCTATTTAATTTGTATATTGATGAGGAGGAGGAGAAACCAGGGAAGGCAAAACATAAGCAGCAGCAGGAAACTGGTTTGGTTTCTGTGGGCAATAGTCATGTGCCCCCACTTCACTATGACGTCATTGATGTTGTTTTTCTCCCCTCTGCAGGGAATGGTGGATCCCGGAGAGGTGATCACAGCGACGCTACGCAGGGAGTTCTGCGAGGAGGCTCTGAACTCTCTGGAGAGGACGGGAGAAGAGAAGGACACCCAGGAGAGGATTCAGAGCCTATTCTCCCAGGATCATTTACTGGTACGTCACACCCTCAGATCAAACAAGGAAAAAAGGGGCGCGTTGTACCAACACTGGGTCAGGTCATACCTGACTCACCTACAATCAACCTCTCATCAAGTTTAATTTTCTTACTTATTGCAACTTATACAAACATTTGTACTGGGAGGAGGGGGGGGGGGGTAATTTAGGTTGTAGCCTGTGTGTTACCTACATCTGTTTTCTGCAGTCCCAGGTCCCTGTGCTTCGTAATCCTGTCCCTGTACTATGTGTGATCTACTTCTGTCATAACCCCTGCACACTCTGCATTACATACTCCTGACACTTCTGACGAGAGGCAGGGGGGAATAAGAGAGAGAGGCAGGGGGGAATAGAGAGAGAGAGAGAGAGAGAGAGAGAGAGAGAGAGAGAGAGAGGGGGGCAGGGGGGAATAAGAGAGAGAGAGGGGGGGGGGAGGGGGGAATGAGAGAGAGAGAGAGGGGGGGGGGAGATGAGAGAGAGAGAGAGAGGGGCAGGGGGGAATGAGAGAGAGAGAGGGGCAGGGGGGAATGAGAGAGAGAGAGAGAGAGGGGGGCAGGGGGAATGAGAGAGAGAGAGAGGGGGGCAGGGGGGAATGAGAGAGAGGGCAGGGGGGAATGAGAGAGAGAGAGAGAGAGGGGGGGTGGGAATGAGAGAGAGAGAGAGGGGCAGGTGGGAATGAGAGAGAGAGAGAGAGGGGCAGGTGGGAATGAGAGAGAGAGAGAGGGGCAGGTGGGAATGAGAGAGAGAGAGAGAGGGGCAGGGGGGAATGAGAGAGAGAGAGAGGGGCAGGGGGGAATGAGAGAGAGAGGGGCAGGGGGGAATGAGAGAGAGGAGAGAGAGAGGGGCAGGGGGGAATGAGAGAGAGAGAGAGAGGGGCAGGGGGGAATGAGAGAAAGAGAGGGGCAGGGGGGAATGAGAGAAAGAGAGGGGCAGGGGGGAATGAGAGAAAGAGAGGGGCAGGGGGGAATGAGAGAAAGAGAGGGGCAGGGGGGAATGAGAGAGAAAGAGAGGGGCAGGGGGGAATGAGAGAGAAAGAGAGGGGCAGGGGGGAATGAGAGAGAGAGAGGGGGGGGGGGGGGAGAGAGAGGGGGGCAGGGGGGAATGAGAGAGAGAGAGAGGGGGGGAGGGGGAATGAGAGAGAGAGAGGGGGGCAGGGGGGGAGAGAGAGAGAGAGAGAGAGAGGGGGGAGAGAGGGGGGAATGAGAGAGAGAGAGAGAGGGGGGGGGGGAATGAGAGAGAGAGGGGGGGCAGGGGGAATGAGAGAGAGAGAGAGGGGCAGGGGGGAATGAGAGAGAGAGAGGGGGGCAGGGGGAATGAGAGAGAGAGAGGGGGGGGGGGAATGAGAGAGAGAGAGGGGCAGGGGGGAATGAGAGAGAGAGAGGGGCAGGGGGGAGAGAGAGGGGGGGGGGGAATGAGAGAGAGAGGGGGGCAGGGGGGAATGAGAGAGAAAGAGAGGGGCAGGGGGGAATGAGAGAGAGAGAGGGGGGCAGGGGGGAGAGAGAGGGGGGCAGGGGGGAATGAGAGAGAGAGGGGGGGGGGGGAATGAGAGAGAGAGAGGGGGCAGGGGGAATGAGAGAGAGAGAGAGGGGCAGGGGGGAATGAGAGAGAGAGAGGGGGGCAGGGGGAATGAGAGAGAGAGAGGGGGGCAGGGGGAATGAGAGAGAGAGAGAGGGGCAGGGGGAGAGAGAGAGAGAGGGGCAGGGGGAATGAGAGAGAGAGAGGGGCAGGGGGGAATGAGAGAGAGAGAGGGGCAGGGGGGAATGAGAGAGGGGCAGGGGGAATGAGAGAGAGAGAGGGGCAGGGGGGAATGAGAGAGAGAGAGAGAGGGGCAGGGGGGAATGAGAGAGAGAGAGGGGCAGGGGGGAATGAGAGAGAGGGGCAGGGGGGAATGAGAGAGAGAGAGAGAGAGAGAGAGAGGGCAGGGAGAGAGAGAGAGAGAGAGAGGGGGGGGGGAATGAGAGAGAGAGAGAGAGAGGGGCAGGGGGGAATGAGAGAGAGAGAGAGGGGCAGGGGGGAATGAGAGAGAGAGAGAGGGGCAGGGGGGAATGAGAGAGAGAGAGAGGGGCAGGGGGGAATGAGAGAGAGAGAGAGAGAGGGGCAGGGGGGAGAGAGAGAGAGAGGGGCAGGGGGAATGAGAGAGAGAGAGGCAGGGGGGAATGAGAGAGAGAGGGGCAGGGGGGAATGAGAGAGAGGGGCAGGGGGGAATGAGAGGGGCAGGGGGGAATGAGAGAGAGAGAGAGGGGCAGGGGGGAATGAGAGAGAGAGAGAGGAGGGGGGCAGGGGGGAATGAGAGAGAGAGAGAGGGGGGGGCAGGGGGGATTGAGAGAGAGAGAGAGAGGGCAGGGGGGAATGAGAGAGAGAGAGAGAGGGGGGGGGGATTGAGAGAGAGAGAGAGAGGGGCAGGGGGGATTGAGAGAGAGAGAGAGAGGGGCAGGGGGGATTGAGAGAGAGAGAGAGAGAGAGAGGCAGGGGGGATTGAGAGAGAGAGAGAGAGAGAGAGGGGCAGGGGGGAATGAGAGAGAGAGGGAGAGAGAGAGGGGGGCAGGGGGGATTGAGAGAGAGAGGGAGGGGGGCAGGGGGGATTGAGAGAGAGAGAGGGAGGCAGGGGGGGAGAGAGAGATGAGAGAGAGAGGGGGGCAGGGGGGAATGAGAGAGAGAGAGGGGGGGGGGGGAATGAGAGAGAGAGAGAGATGAGAGAGAGAGGAGAGGAGGGAGGGGGGGGAGAGAGAGAGAGAGAGAGGGGGGCAGGGGGGAATGAGAGAGAGAGAGAGAGGGGGGCAGGGGGAATGAGAGAGAGAGAGAGGGGGGGGCAGGGGGGAATGAGAGAGAGAGAGAGAGGCAGGGGGGAATGAGAGAGAGAGGGGGCAGGGGGGGGGGAAGAGAGAGGGGGGGGGGGGGGAATGAGAGAGAGAGAGAGGCAGGGGGGAATGAGAGAGAGAGAGGGGCAGGGGGGAATGAGAGAGAGGGGCAGGGGGGAATGAGAGAGAGGGGCAGGGGGGAATGAGAGAGAGGGGCAGGGGGGAATGAGAGAAGGAGGAGGGGGGTGAGAAAGGGAGGAGGGGAGGTGAGGGATGAGAGAGGGGGTGAGGGAGGAGGGGGGGGGATGAGAGAGGGAGGGGGTGAGAGGGGAGAGAGCAAGACGCCCTCTCTCTCTGTTTTCCATATCCCTGTGCATTGTTTGCTATGAAACGCATCTAAAAGGTTTTTGAACTTATCTAAACTCCTATAAAACAGCTATGAATAAGCACTCCCTGTAGTGTGAAACGCGCCAGCTGTTGTCGCTTCTTGCTGTGATGTTATTTGTAGTGTTCCTGTGTTTTTTTTGGGGTTTTTTTTTTTCTAAAACTCCCTGCTGACACCACCAACTGTGGAGGGGAGTTCTGCATCCTTACTGCTCTTAATGTGGTTGTAAACCCTAATGCCGTGTACACACGACCGGACTTTCCGGTAGAAAAGGTCAGACGGAGTTACGAAGGAACGGACTTGCCCACACACGAAAGGACCAAAGTCCGTTCATTTTGAACGTGATGACGTACGACGGGACTAGAAAAGAAAGTTCAATAGCTTCCCCTTTGCGTCACATTTGGTCCGTCGGACCAGCATACAGACGAACGGTTTTCCCGATAGGAATTGATTCAGTCGGAAAGATTTCAAACTTGTTCTATTTCTTGGTCCGTCAAAATTTTTTCTGTGGAAAAACGATTGCGTTCATCCCACACACGATCGGAATATCCGGAATGATTCCATCTGACCTTTTCTACCGGAAAGTCCGGTTGTGTATACGCAGCATTACACACCGCTTTTACCTACAGGTAAGCCTATAATAAGGCTTACCTGTAGGTATCGTGAATGTTTCCTAAACTTGCACAATTTAGGAGATATCCCCCTGTATCAGCAGACGTCATCGGCACATGTGCACTGAAGAAACGGCTCACTCGCTCGTTTCTGGCGCATGCATCGGAGTGACGTCATTGCGGCTCCGGTCAATCACAGAGCCAGAGCAATATTTATTTATTTAAGGTTTGTAAATCATATCCCCCTCCTAAAGTATAACTAAAGGGAAAACTTATTTTTTGTTTTTTTTGTTTTGGATAGAGTGGAGAGGGATTGGAACCCCTGACAGTTTTTATTTCTGTCTGCGCCCACATTAGAGCGTTTCACCTTCTCTATTTCATTGAAAGTATAAGAAAATCCTAAATTTTGGGTTGTCACCAGAAAAGTAAAATAAAGGAAATCTTCCACTCGGGACACTAGTTCTGGTGACTTGGGGGTCCCCTAGGAGTTCCCCCTGTTTTGGCTATGAGACAGGAAGTTAAGGGTAGTAGTATAGTAGGGGGGGCCTATAGCATAGTTCCTCCATTTGTGTACATGCCTTTCAATTTTGTAATATCTGTAAAACTCTCCCCTGTGGCACAGCATATTTTGTGGGTATAAAGACTATGACGTGTGCTGTGTATACAGTTAGTAGGCACATCCTTATCCTCCTTTGGGTGCTCCGAGGTGACCCGGGTCTTTCACAATCCTAGAAACACCCCTGTGAACAATTATGATAGCACTGTACTCTATTAGGAAGTTGCAAGGAATATTATATATGTGGTTTGTTAGTATGTTGGGTGAGTTAATGACGTGTTTGTCATTATTGCTTATCAGCTACCTACAGTCATTTTTATGGAAATCCATGTCCTTGTGTATCTTGATTTAAACCCAGCATGGCAGAGGAAATGTGATATGAAAACCTCTGGTCCCCTTGCTGCACTCTTTTGCAGGGTTTCTAGCATCCTTGGGTTGGGTTCCCAGGTCTGTACACCTGCTGTGCCCATCATGAGGGGTTCCCACCATCCCTGTGCTGAGTTCCCAGGTCTGTACACCTGCTGTGCCCATCATGAGGGGTTCCCACCATCCCTGTGCTGAGTTCCCAGGTCTATACACCTGCTGTGCCCATTATGAGGGGTTCCCACCGTCCCTGTGCTTTATATTGCGGTTTATGTCCCCAATTTGGAAACCATTGCTTCTGAAAATACCAGCTGCCATATTAATCCTTCAGCTTCATTCATTTTGAGTTGTAGACCTGGAAAAACCATGCAGATTTGGAGCTGTAAAGTGTCCAATCAGATTGACATGACAGCCAGGCCAGGCTGTGCGTTCCAAAGTGAAATAATGCATCAATGTTGTCACCCTATGGGATGGGGTATTCTTTGATGGATTTGTAGTCTTGGCTGGACTGTACATAAGCGGCAAACAACTTAAAGCCCAATTCCAGCTTACACTTATTGAGCAGTTACAGCAATAGTTGAGTCGTTTTTTTTTTTTTTTTTTTTATTATTATTATTATTATTATTATTATTATTATTTTTTTTTTTTTGACCTATATAAAAGTCAACCGTTATCACCCCTACTGATGGAATATGGTTTCTCCCAATCCTTCCAACTTCCTGTTTTGCTGGACAGTTTGGCCCGTTACAGGAAGAGGAGTAACAACACGATCAGGTAATAAATCTGTTACGGGGACTATATGTTGCCCTTTAACGCGGAGATCCGCCACTTTTTATTTTTTTTAAGTCTGACTTTTAAAATAAGGACACTTACCTGTCCAGGGTGCCCGCGATGTCAGCACCCGAAGCTGATCTATCCCTGGGCTGTCAGTTGCTGCCGCCACCATCTTCGGTAAGGGAATCAGGAAGTGAAGCCTTGCTGCTTCACTTCCTGGTTCCCTACTGTGCATGTGCGACTCACGCTGCGCTATCCCACTGGTCCCTGCTGTCTTCTGGGACCGCGGGGAGACAGCGGGGTGGAGAAGGCACCGGAAGTGGCGTAGATACCCACTGGTGGCTCGGGTATCTATGCCCGGAATTGGGAGCAATGCTGACAGACTGGCAGTTTGTTGTTCCTTCCTGGGACGTGTTCTATATTCTATCTGATATTTCTTGTACTGCGTTGTTGTTTTTTTGTGTTTTTAGCGTCTATGTAATTTTACAGGTCTACAAGGGGTATGTGGATGACCCTCGCAACACTGATAACGCCTGGATGGAGACGCAAGCAGTTAATTACCATGACGATACAGGTGGGGATACTGATACCCAACGCACGGCTTCCCTCGAGTCGCTTCTTTCTGCTGACCTCCTTGTTCTTTTTCCCTGACAGGCCACATATTGGACCAGCTGGCCTTAGAGGCGGGAGATGATGCCGGAAAAGTGCAGTGGGCGGATATCAGCCAGACTCGCAGTCTGTACGCCAACCATGCCCACTTTATCCAGATTGTGGCTGAGAAGAGGGGCGCATGCTGGTAGAGCCCCATAAAGGACTGGCAGTGTATTGTTCATTGCGGGACATCGATATGGCCGGTCTGAAGATTTTACCGCATTTTCTAGGCATGAACGTTTTTTTTAAGGTTCCTTTGAAATATAGGGTGAAGGTCTTAAAGCCCAACTCCACACATATGTTTGGTTAGTGTGGGGAGAGGTTTGAACCTCGGTCAGGTTTTTATTGGTGTCCTTTTGTTGTGGGTGTGGTAGTACTGGATTAGGATGTTTTAGATTGCCTAAAATTTGGATGCTGTTGATATAAATTTGGGCTGTACACCTGGAGGGGGACCTCCCAGGATAAGAGTTCTTCTGTATGTTGGTGTATGCAACGCAAGAGAATATATCATCAGGGATGGAGAGGTCAAAATCTGATCTTTAATTTAATGATGAAGGCAGTCCGAAACGCTTCAGGGACTCGGACTACTTCTTCGGGGCTGGAGCAGACCATAATATACCCAACCCAGACTCCAGGGAAGCACATGCAACAATTGGCCATGGGTGCACAGGAGCTTTGGGATCCTCCTCTTCCTCCTTCAAAGCGTTTAAAACACATAAGCCGTACTTCACTGTAACACGTCTTTATTGATGGCAGGTTAGGTCAAGCATTCTCTCCACCCTCAGACATAAATCCACACACTGATGCGTTTCAGCCCGTGGACTTCATCATAGGTGACCTCCTATGAGTAAGTCCTTTGGACGAAATGCGTCAGTACGTGGAGTCATAGAAAGTAATGTCACCAGGATCTCCAAAAAAAATGGGTCCAAAGCTTTAATCAGCGATCGCATCATTACAGCAGAAAGCGACATTTCGCAGCCACGCAGGACCCCCCTTCATCAGGCATGTGACCACAGTGCGTGGAGTTATCTCTGATGGCAGAGAGATTGCATGTCTGACCTTATCTGGCAGCAGTACAGCTTGTGGTTCACCAAAAAAAAAAAAAAAAAAAATGTTTATGTGTTTGCTATCGGTTTATGTTGATATACAGAATGATTCCCAACATCTTCTTTCTTGCTGTTGGTTTATATTGGTGTATACTATGTTATGGACTTTTTTTTAATGTAACAGTCTTCTGTGCAAGGTGCACTTTTTTTTTATCTTTAAAGTGATTGTAAAGGAATATTAAAATGAATTAAAAAAATAAAAAACGTCTCTATACTTACCTGCTCTGTGCAATGGAATTCCACAGATCGGCCCGATCCTCCTTCTCCTCCTCCTCCTCCTCCTCCTCCTCCTCCTCCTCCTCCTCCTCCTCTCGGGTCCCTGTCTGGTGCTCCTGGCCCTTCCTCCCTGTCTGGTGTTCCTGGCCCTTCCTCCCTGTCTGGTGTTCCTGGCCCCTCCTCCCTGTCTGGTGTTCCTGGCCCCTCCTCCCTGTCTGGTGCTCTTGGCCCCTCCTCCCTGTCTGGTGCTCTTGGCCCTTCCTCCCTGTCTGGTGTTCCTGGCCCTTCCTCCCTGTCTGGTGCTCTTGGCCCTTCCTCCCTGTCTGGTGTTCCTGGCCCCTCCTCCCTGTCTGGTGTTCCTGGCCCCTCCTCCCTGTCTGGTGTTCCTGGCCCTTCCTCCCTGTCTGGTGTTCCTGGCCCTTCCTCCCTGTCTGGTGTTCCTGGCCCTTCCTCCCTGTCTGGTGCTCTTGGCCCCTCCTCCCTGTCTGGTGCTCTTGGCCCCTCCTCCCTGTCTGGTGCTCTTGGCCCCTCCTCCCTGTCTGGTGCTCTTGGCCCCTCCTCCCTGTCTGGTGCTCTTGGCCCCTCCTCCCTGTCTGGTGCTCTTGGCCCCTCCTCCCTGTCTGGTGCTCCTGGCCCCTCCTCCCTGTCTGGTGCTCCTGGCCCCTCCTCCCTGTCTGGTGCTCCTGGCCCCTCCTCCCTGTCTGGTGCTCTTGGCCCCTCCTCCCTGTCTGGTGCTCTTGGCCCCTCCTCCCTGTCTGGTGCTCCTGGCCCCTCCTCCCTGTCTGGTGCTCCTGGCCCCCTCCTCCCTGTCTGGTGCTCCTGGCCCCTCCTCCCTGTCTGGTGCTCCTGGCCCTTCCTCCGTGTCCGGAGTCCCCGTGTGAAATCAATTTCCATTACAGATTGATGCAGCCACTGTGTGCGCTGTAAGGCACTGTACTGTCATTGGCTACATACAGTCAGCGGTGCCTGTGTGTTCTGGCTGCAGCAAAAGCAACCTTCTGTCTGCTGCCGGATATAATGAGAGTCGGGCTGAGCGCTTCTCCACTATTCTGCAGAAGCCTTGTATTTTTTTTAGCAATACAAGGCTTCCTCTGATTGGCTGAAGTGGAGAGGCATCGTGATTTCCACCTTGGCCAATCAAAGGAGACAGGAAGTCGCATGTACTGCCGCCGCAACATAGTGTCGCTTTGTATGTAGCTAATGTCACTACAGTCCATTACAACACACAGCAGCCGCAATAATCTGTAATGGACGCAGTTGGTTAGGGCCAAGCTGGCCCAAACAAACTATTATAAGGCTAACGCCACCTTTTTAGGACCATGTTACACCCATATTTAGGTGCCAAGCAGACTGACTTTTTTTTTTTTTTTTTTTTGCAAAATGTGGACTCTTAAAAGTAGAATTCCAATTTTTTGTTTCACTTTAAGTAGAAGAAAAGGCGAGGAATTGGGACTTCATATGAAGCACGTGGGGGTAAACAAATGGATTGATGGATATAAAAATATTGATTGGTCTATATACAAATACTGTATTTATTGGCATAACACGCAATTTTTCACCCTGAAAATCGGGTGCCAATAGCGTGTGCGTGTTATACGCCAATACTTCAATTTTAGCTGCCTTGGAGGGGGGGCGGGACAAGCGCCTTCAGATTACATACAGCAAAAAATCTCCTGTTTACTTGACGGCCTCTGTAATAGGAAGTCCCGTCTCCTGGGCCGCCATTGGACCACTGTTTTGTCTATCATAGGAGACTCTCACTGTATGTAATCTGTCGGCGCTTGACCACCCCCCCCCCCCCCCCCCTCCCTGTCCCCTTTAGGCTGCAGATGGGTATCCATCAGACTGCATTGATGGCAATGGTGAGGCTGCTGCATTAATGGCAATAGTGAGGCTGCTGTATTGATGAGGCTGCATTGATGGCCCTTGTGAGGCTGCAGATGGGCACTAACTCTTATTTTGCTTTAAAGTTCCTTATTTAAATTTTTATTTTTATTTTTTTTCCTGACGCTTCCCCTCTTAAAATGAATGTGCGTATTATTATACGCCGATAAATACGGTATATAATATTTACATCAAATTTTAGGGCAATTTTTCATAACAGTAATCCTTTATAACGATTTCAAAAAACATTACATAATATTCATGATCCAATAAAATTTCCTTTATATACACATGCAACATGTTTAAAGTGGAAGTAAACCCTCCTATCGGTTTCAGCCAAGGAAGCTGCCATCTTTGCCTCTGTTTAATCTTCAACTGCCACGGTGCTGCACATGTGATCCGTTATGACACCAGCCATTGGATGGTTTGACTGTTTGGTTGAGAGCACAGCCAATGTGCAGTTAGCATTTCCGGCATGCCTTTTTTTTGAAACTGTTAAATCGATGGGTTTACTTCCGCTTTAATATCTATATAGCCCAGCGATATGGAATTAGTGGACCTCCAGCTGTTGCAGAACTACAAGTCCCATGAGGCATAGCAAGACTCTGACAACCACAAGCATGACACCCAGAGGCATGATGGGACTTGTAGTTTTGCAAAAGGCGGAGGTCCGCTAATTGCATATCGCTGATATAACCTTGCTACTCCCTATCACTGTTGGTAAAAAATATTAAACCTGATGGCAAAACATTTCACATATAGTCATATAAACATGTATTATGTAAACAAATGGTATAAAAATCTTTGTCAACACATGACTGGTATATAATACGGCAGCTCATAGCTCGACGCGTTTCATGACTTTCAGTCACTCTTCAGGAGCAAGCCCGTAGTATCTATCTGTAATAAAGAAAATTATACCTTTCCTCGATCTATCAAGGTCAAGATTTAAAGCAGTATAATAATAAGGGACCCCCTACTACATATTACTTATGAAAACATATGTGTGCTGATGGTATAGTGTTGGAAATCACAAGTCAACCGAGGATATCATCTCCGGGAACTGCGGGGGGCATGCATAGCGACAACAACCAACAAAGACAGCGTCCATGGTGGATATGTATTCATAAAGCCACACTGATGTGTATTGGGGATGGTAAAACCATGTATGACCTCTGAAAAAAATACGTGGGTTTGGGATGAACGTTGGCAATGTGACCCATAAACATGAGTGAGATGTATAAAAAAAAAAAAACGGATGCACACCTGATGGTGAAGATGAAGCAGCCGGAGAGAAAATGGAAGGAGGAGTAAAAGGAGAGAAAAGAAGGAAAGTGAAAAAGAGTGCCACCAAGAAAAAAAATAGGAAACTGAAATAAGGTTTGGGAGAAAACAACTGAGAGGTGACTTGTGTGTGAGGCATAACATACCTATTGTTATATGCCCCGTACACACGGTCGGACATTCCCACCACAAAATCCGTCAGATTTTTTCCGAAACTTGTCTTGCGCACACAAGGTCGCACTAAGTTGTCGGGAAAATCCGATCGTTCCGAACGAGGTCACGTACAACACGTACTACGGGACTACGAAGAGGCCAGTAGCCAATAGCTTTCGTCTCCAAAATTTCTTCTGAGCATGCGTGGCACTTTGTGCGTCGGAATTCTCTACACACGATCGAAAAAGTCAGATCGGATTTTGTTGTCGGAAAATTTTAGATCCTGCTCTCAAAATTCCGACGGAAAAAAGTCTGCTACAGCCCACACACGATCGGATTTTCCGATAACATAAACCGATCGGACTTTTTCCATCGGAATATCCGACCGCGTGTACGTGGCATTAGGCTATATAGATATTATGTAACGTGTATATAAAATTTTTTATTGGACCATGAATTATGTGGTGTTTTTGAAATTGTTATAAGGAATACCGTTATGAAAAATTGCCCTAAAATTTGATATAAATATTATATATTTGCATATAAATATTTTTATATCCATCAATCCATTTGTTTACCACCGCGTGCTTCATATAAAGTCCCAATTCCTCGCCTTTTCTTCTTTATTGATAGGGATGGAGGCCTAGGACCTTTACAGGCCTTTTCTCATTTGAAGTCCCAAAACCCCGCTCTTGCTCTCAGGGCCGGTGCTACCACTAGGCAAACTAGGCAGCTGCCTAGGGCGCCCGGCCACTGGTGTTTTTACTCTTTTCTCTCTGCAGCAAGCAACTAAGTCTCAGCATCAGCAGGCAGCTGCCGCTCCATTCACACATAATGTCAGAGGTGCAGCGGCGGCGGAGGACTGTGTCTGTGTCCTGACTCCTGAATGAATGGAAGCCAACAAACATTCTTTGGTAAGGCTGCATGGATGGGCGCTGGTGAGGCTGCATTTGATGGGCGCTGGTGAGGCAGCATTTGATGGGCGTTGGTGAGGCTGCATTTGATGGGCGTTGGTGAGGCTGCATTTGATGGGCGCTGGTGAGGCTGCATTGATGGGCGTTGGTGAGGCTGCATTTGATGGGCGCTGGTGAAGCTGCATTTGATGGGCGTTGGTGAGGCTACATGGATGGGCACTGGTGAGGCTGCATTTGATGGGCGCTGGTGAGGCTGCATTTGATGGGCGCTGGTGAGGCTGCATTTGATGGGCGTTGGTGAGGCTGCATTTGATGGGCGCTGGTGAGGCTGCATTTGATGGGCGTTGGTGAGGCTGCATTTGATGGGCGTTGGTGAGGCTGCATTGATGGGCGTTGGTGAGGCTACATGGATGGGCGCTGGTGAGGCTGGAGGTGGTGAGGCTGCATTTGATGGGCGCTGGTGAGGCTGCATTTGATGGGCGTTGGTGAGGCTGCATTTGATGGGCGTTGGTGAGGCTGCATTTGATGGGCGTTGGTGAGGCTGCATTGATGGGCGTTGGTGAGGCTGCATTGATGGGCGTTGGTGAGGCTGCATGGATGGCGCTGGTGAGGCTGCATTTGATGGGCGCTGGTGAGGCTGCATTTGATGGGCGCTGGTGAGGCTGCATAGATAGGCGCTGGTGAAGCTGCATTTGATGGGCGCTGGTGAGGCTGCATGGATGGGCGCTGGTGAGGCTGCATTTGATGGGCGCTGGTGAGGCTGCATTTGATGGGCGTTGGTGAGGCTGCATAGATGGGTGCTGGTGAGGCTGCATTCGATGGGCGCTTCATTAAAAAGATGGAGTATGCATGGGCAGGGCAAAGGGGTGGAGCCAGGCGGGGCAGAAAATGAAGGTTTCGCCTAGGGTGTCAAAAATCCTTGCACCAGCCCTACTTGCTCTACTTTTTAAGTATTTATGGAGCCACAGGAGCAACTGATAATGAGGGTTGGAATAGCCACCAGTCTCCCAATCCCAATACTATGAATAAAGCTTAGTCCTGAAAACGGTAACAAAAAATCGCCAGCAGCGACTTTGGAGGTTAATGACTGGATAACCTGACGGAGTATTTTCCATCTGTTCTTGGCAGGAAGGGATATAATGAATTCTGCAACCATTTGGAACGAGATGTAATAAAATGTCATAAAATATTCTAAAAGAAATTGTGTCGGTTACTTTCTGTTCTCTTCTCAGGTCATGAAACAACACAACAGGCTAAATCACAATGCTGTCCTGTGGGCTGAAGCAATCCGATTTGCATCTGTGCTTCCATTGTCCAGTAATCAGCAGGGAAAAAAATAAAACAATAGGTTTGTTGCTTTATTTAAAAGAGAAATATGGGCAAAAATGATTTGGTCATACTTCTTTTGTGGGTCACAGGAGTGCACTCCTATGATCCAGAATCAGCCGATACCTGGTAAAGCCCGCTGACGTAACCAAACCGCTCCAGTCTCTGATAGGATCCCGACAATAATGTTGGGAATCACCCAGATAACTTATAGACAGCTGGCTCAGCCTCTCAATGTCCCACTGAGAGCCTAAAGCTGGTCATTTGATGGGCGCTGGTGAGTCTGCATGGATGGGTGCTGTGAGGCTGCATTTGATGGGCGTTGGTGAGGCTGCATGGATGGGCGCTGTGAGGCTGCATTTGATGGGCGCTGGTGAGGCTGCATTTGATGGGCGCTGTGAGGCTGCATGGATGGGCGCTGTGAGGCTGCATGGATGGGCGCTGGTGAGGCTGCATTTGATGGGCGTTGGTGAGGGACTGGCCAAGATTCGATCCATGTATGGGCAAGCTGATTGTATCCAAGTCGATCCATCGATAGGCTTTGTTACTACCAGCATGCTGGATTTTTACATGCAGTTATTGCTGGCAGCTATAGCCACTAGCAATAATCACTGTGTTCTCCCAGCAGGGACAGCTCCCCAATCTACACCGCCGGGAGAACACAAGAGCTCCGCGGGAGGGGTTCCCCCATCAGCACTGACTTGTTGATGGAGGTTGGGGAATTTAGCAATTATTTTTTTTATTATTTTTCTTATTTATTTTTTTCTTATTTTTTTTTCTTTCCTGCAACAAAAGAAAATCGCATCATCTATGTCCTCCCGAAGCCAGCTGCTCCCACTCCTCTCCTGCCCGAGGCTTCAGCGAGCGCTGGAGGGGAGGAGCAGAGAGCGGTCACTGACAGTCAACACTCTGCTCAGAGCTGACCTAAGAACTGAGAGTTCAGCAGTCACGGCTCTCAGGCTTAGAGCCAATGGGGGATAGCTGCAGCTTGGGGCCAATGCTACAGCAGGTAGGTAAGTATGTACAGTATCTCACAAAAGTGAGTACACCCCTCACATTTTTGTAAATATTTTATTCTATCTTTTCATGTGACAACCCTGAAGAAATTACACTTTGCTTCAATGTAAAGTAGTAGTGAGTGTACAGCTTGTATAACAGTGTAAATTTGCTGTCCCCTCAAAATAACTCAACACACAGCCATTAATGTCTAAACCGCTGGCAACAAAAGTCAGTACACCCCTAAGTGAAAATGTCCACATTGGGCCCAAAGTGTCCACCATTATTTTCCAGCACTGCCTCAACCCTCTTGGGCATGGAGGTCACCAGAGCTTCACAGGTTGGCACTGGAGTCCTCTTCCCCTCCTCCATGATGACATCACGGAGCTGGTGGATGTTAGAGACCTTGCGCTCCTCCATCTTCTGTTTGAGGATGTCCCACAGATGCTCAATAGGGTTTAGGTCTGGAGACATGCTTAGCCATTCCATCACCTTTACCCTCAGCTTCATGTTGGAATACTGCCCTGCAGTCCAGTCTCTGAAGGGAGGGGATCATGCTCTGCTTCAGTATGTCACATTACATGTTGGCATTCATGGTTCCCTCAATGAACTGTAGCTCCCCAGTGCTGGTGTTCTGCCGAGATGGTTCCCCTCGGCGGATAAGGACCCCTCTGTACTGCGCAGGCGCAGCACTTGCGCAGTACGAAGGACTAGTGATCTTCCGAAAATTGTCGAAGGTAAGCAAGTGGGAGTGAAGTGTACACCGCGCAGGCGCAGTCGGTGTACGAGACGATGCCGCACGCTCCCGATGCTCGCGCTACTCTGCAAGGGGAGTCTAACTAAGGGGCGGGTCTATTATTACTCTAAGCAAGGGGCAAAGGCGTGTTTAAATAAAAAAAAGGCGGGTTTTGCAATGTTGATGGGCGGGTTTGCACGATCTAAAATAAAATCGCATAAAAATAAACAGAACACAGGATAAAATCGCAGAAATTCAATAAATGTCCATAAAAGATGTGAAAATAAAGTTCATTCCATAAGTGCAGTATAGGTGATTCCGTAGGTGTGATTTAAAACTGTGCGGTTATTTGGGTGTGAATATCTTGTGTGGTTGTTGGCGATTCCATGCGATCCTAGTGGGGGGAGGTATAGATGGCCCCTTACCTTACAGCTGTAAGGTTACAGCATGTGAGAAAAACGAGGTCTTTAAGGTTCTTGGTAACCTTCCTCCTTTCAGTATCTGATGGGTATCCCAAGTCCTGGTCGTGCTTTATCAGTGTATCCAGTGATGGGGTGGGGGGGGGGCTCACATCAGTATATGTAACGGAAAAGGAAGGAGCCTCATAGTGTAGTAAGTTTATAAAACCAGTATTTTTATTCATCCGAGTAAAATAAACAGTTGGGGGTAAAAAGGGGGTACTCACATTTGAGTAGAGAGCAAACAAACACAATATAAACGAGCATCGAGCTCGATAACATCACAGAGCGTCACTTCCGGTGATTGTACTAGGCTGGGGTCCCGACGCGTATTCGTCACCGATCACGTGACTTCTTCAGGGGAAGAAGTCACGTGATCGGTGACGAATACGCGTCGGGACCCCAGCCTAGTACAATCACCGGAAGTGACGCTCTGTGATGTTATCGAGCTCGATGCTCGTTTATATTGTGTTTGTTTGCTCTCTACTCAAATGTGAGTACCCCCTTTTTACCCCCAACTGTTTATTTTACTCGGATGAATAAAAAATACTGGTTTTATAAACTTACTACACTATGAGGCTCCTTCCTTTTCCGTTACATATACTGATGTGAGCCCCCCCCCCACCCCATCACTGGATACACTGATAAAGCACGACCAGGACTTGGGATACCCATCAGATACTGAAAGGAGGAAGGTTACCAAGTGTATTAATAAAAAATGTGGCCATTGGTTACATTATTAATAATTACAAATCTGCCGGTTGCATTATTAATACTTAAAAATCTGGCCGTTTGGTTACAGTAATAATAATATCAAATGTCGCCCTTGGTTACAGATCCGCCCCTTAGACGCGCGCCTTGCAGAGAAGCGCGAGCATCGGGAGCGTGCAGCATCGTCTCTCGTACACTGACATGTTAACTGCGCGTGCGCGGTGTACACTTCACTCGCAGCTGTTTAGCTTTGGCAAATTTCGGAAGATGCCTAGTCCTTCGTACTGCGCCTGCACAGTAGAGGGGGGTCCTAATCCAGCGGGGGAACTTTCTCGGCAGGACTCCGGCAGCACTCATGCAGCCCCAGACCATGACACTCCCACCACCATGCTTGACTGTTGCCAAGACACACTTGTCTTTGTACTCCTCACCTGGTTGCCACCATCTGAACCAAATAAATTTATCTTGGTCTCATCAGACCACAGGACATGGTTCCAGTAATCCATGTCCTTAGTTTGCTTGTTTTGTCTGGCGCTCCCCCGCAGGGTGCGGAAAGTGAGGATCCAGAAGAGGAGACTAGATCTCCCCATTCTTCTCAGGAAGAATCAGGGTCAGAAGAAGAGCCTAGGGATAGGGAATCCGTCAGGGGCTCTAGATACAAACTACCCCTAGAAGATGTTGATGACTTGTTAAAAGCTATCTATGTGACACTCGAAATTGAAGAGGAGAAGGTTCAGATGTCCAAGCACGATGGTTTTTCCTGTGCACAACTCCCTTCTCAACAACCCGCCAAGCCACAATGACTCTTGCTGCCAAGTGGGAGGAAGATTGAGGGCCTTCTTCCCACAGTGCGGAGCACTCACCTCAAGTCCGTTCATCTTGGATCTAGTGACCAATGGGCACAGGCTAGGGTTTGTTTCTTAGCTGCCAGAAAGGTTGTTGCTCACCAACCTACCCCGCGATCAAGTAAAGGCGATGACGCTGTGCCTTCAGATTGGAGACTTGGTAGATCAGGAAGTCCTGATCCCAGTTCCTCGGTCAGATCAGGGCAAGGGCTTTTATTCCCATATCATTGTGATAAAGAAGCCTTTAGGGACGTCGTTCGATCAGATACAAACACTTTCACCAGTATTTTCAAACAAAAGTGTGCTTTACCCAAAGTGCTTTATGACAACGCTGGATTTAAGGGACGCATACTTGCACATTGCTATTCATACAGCATACCAAAAATGTTTGAGTCTAGCAGTGAAAATGGGATCAGAGATCCGTCATTTTCAGTTCCGGGCGCTGCTCTTCAGGTTGTCATCGGCTCCACGCATCTTTACAAAGATCCTGGGGGAAGCGTTGGCACCGTTGAGACTAAAATCAATTAGTGGCAGAGTGCTTTCCGAAACTAGAGAGGGATCTCCAGACTCTGCAGGAGTTTCTCCGGTCGCTAGGCTGGCTAGTCAACAAAGATTAACCTCTGAATCCTGCCCAGAGATTAACATATCTCGGGTACGAGATTTGCTCAGTAGCTTTAAAAGATTTTCCTTCCTCAGGAAAAAGTTGTGAAAGTGACTCGGATGATTGCATCCTTGCAAACCGACCAGTGGGTTTCACTCAGAGATGTCTGAAAGGCAGTAGGCCTGATGACCTCTTGCTTCCCAGCAGTACCGTGGGCGAGGTTGCACCAAAGGCCACTGCAGCTGTTCCTGCTAAGAACCTGGGACGGATCCACAAGCTCTTTGGATCTGAAGGTTCGGTTACCCTCCACGGTGAAGAGAGCCCTGTGTTGGTGGAGGTCACCACTTCACCTGACCAGAGGACTGGAATGGTTCATTCCAGTACCTCAAATAATCACGGCGGATGCAAGCCCATTTACACAGCAGTACCGTGGGCGAGGTTGCACCAAAGGCCACTGCAGCTGTTCCTGCTAAGAACCTGGGACGGATCCACAAGCTCTTTGGATCTGAAGGTCCGGTTACCCTCCACGGTGAAGAGAGCCCTGTGGTGGTGGAGGTCACCACTTCACCCGACCAGAGGACTGGAATGGTTCATTCCAGTACCTCAAATAATCACGGCGGATGCAAGCCCATTTACACAACGCAATAACACAGGAAAGATGGTCCCTGGTGGAAGCAAGGGCTTTATCAAATCAGAGGGATCTTCTGCCAGTGTAGAGGGCCTTAGAAGCTTTTCAGGTGGAGGTCAGGGTTCACCATCTGCAGATTCCATCCGACAACATTACAACTGTCGCGTACCTCAACAAGCAAGGGGGTACAAGAAGTCGGACTCCAACTCATAGCCCAGAAAACGTTATCATGGGCCAAGGTGAGTCTGGCCTTCATTTCAGCAATTGACCTAAAAGGGACTCAAAACTGTTTGGCAGATTATCTCAGCCGCTACCAGGTGTGTCACGACAATTGGTCCCTCAACCATGAGGTTTTTTTCAGAAATTGCCAATCGGCGGGAATCACCCGAGGTAGATCTTTTTGCAACCTAAATAAACAGCAAGACAGAAAGATTATTTTTCCTAAAACCAGGGGATCGGTCTCTGGGGATCGACTCGCTGGCGAATCCCTGGCCATTCAGCCTCCTCTACGCATTCCCTCCTATCAGACTAATCCCGGAAGTCCCCCGGAAGTTTCTTCTAGGGAGAAATCTCATCTTAATAGCCCCCTTTTGGCCATGGTTTTCTCTCCTGCAGACTCTAGCTTCAGAGCCTCCAGTCAGCCTCCCAAAGAGACAGGACTTATTGTCTCAAGGTCCGGTGTCGCACCCTCAGGTGGCATCATTGAACTTAAAGTGGTTGTAAACCCTTTACAACAACTTTATACTACAGGCAAGCCTATAATTAGGGTTACCTGTAGCTACACTGGATATCTCCTAAACCTGCACGGTTTAGGAGATATCCCTGTATTTGCATGTGCCCACGTTATTGGCACATGTGCACTTAAGCAAACTGAAGCAACGGCGCATACGTGCCGTTGCTTCAGTTGTACTGTGCCATTACCGTTGACGTCATCGCGGCTCCAGCCAATCACCGCGCCGGAGCCGCGATACCCGGAAGTAACCCCCCCCTCCCCCCCGGAGAGATGCTGGCTGCCGGAGCGGTGAACGAGGACCGCTGCGGGGGCTTTGATCTCAGGTAAGTAATTCATAATGAGCTACATACTAGCTCATTATTAGACATGTGCAATTCGTTTCGTTTTTTTTTGTTTTTCGTTATTTTCGTTCGTTTTCGTAACAAATGAACAAATCTTTCGAATCGTACGAATCCGAATAACGAATCGTTCGAATCGTACGAATCCGATTAACGAATCATTCGAATTGAACGAATCCGAAAAACAACGAAAATCCGAAAAAAAACAAATTAGAAACAACGAATGTACTAATGAAGAAAATCCGAAAAACGAAAACGAACGAAAAAATTCGTACATTCGGAACTTTTTTTTTTTGTTGAATTGGTAATTTTCTGTGTCTCTTACAATGGTGCTGCTAAACGTGCTTCGAATGGATTGAACAAAAAAATTCGTACATTCGTAACTTTTTTTTTCGATTCGTAACTTTTTTATTTATTCGTTTATTTTTTTTTTTCGATTTGTAATTTCCATATCTCTATTGAACAAAAAAAATCGTACATTCGTAACTTTTTTTTTCGATTCGTAACTTTTTTTTTTTTTTTTTTTCAATTTGCAATTTCCGGATCTCTATTGAACAAAAAAATTCGTACATTCGTAACTTTTTTTTCGATTCGTAACTTTTTTTTCGATTCGTAACTTTTTTTTCGATTCGTAACTTTTTTTTTTTTTTCGATTCGTAAATTATTAAAATGTAATAATAGCATACACATTACATAAAATTATGAATTCCGATTACGAATCTACGAATGTTACGAATGTTACGAATGTACGAATAAATACGAATGCGTCCGAAAATTAAACTAACGAGAAAACGAATCAATGAAAAAATAACTCTTGCGAATGTACGAATCGTTACGAATCCGAACACCGACGACTTACGAATCGTTACGAATCAACGGAAACGAAAAAAACGAAACGAGAAAAAAACAATTTTTTTTCGGAAACGAAAAAAACTAAACGAAAATAAACAAATTTTTTTGTTGTGCACATGTCTTTGTCTTGCAGGTTTTTAATTTTTTTTATTTTTTTTTTTAAAGGGTTTACAACCACTTTAACGGCTTGGTATGTGAAGAGAAGATTTTAGGCTTCCAGGGATTCTCAGACAAAGTTGTCTGAACCTTGCTCGATTTGCAGGAAGCCTGTCTCAAAAGCTATATATTCCAAAGTTTGGAGGAAATTTAACACTTGGTTGTCTGAAAATCAGAGATTTTCCGTCAATTCTGGAATATTTTCAGGAGGGTGCAGACAAGGGTCTATCCCTAAGGTTCAGGCTGCGGCTATTAGTGTTTTTTCTCCAGTTTTCTCTCTTGAAGGTTCAGGCTGCGGCCTTCAATGCCGTGTACACACGACCGGACTTTTCGACAGCAAAGGTCCGACGGAACAAATCCGCTGTACTATTTGATTGTGTGTGGGCTTCATCGGACCTTTGCTGTCGAAAAATCAGACGGACTTTAGAAATAGAACATGTTTCAAATTCTCTCGCCGGAACCAGTTCCTATTGAGAAATCCGTTTGTCTGTATGCTAGTCCGACGGACGAAAACCGACGCTAGGGCAGCTATTGGCTACTGGCTATGAACTTCTTTATTCTAGTCCGGTCGTGCGTCATCACGTTCGAATCCGTCGGACTTTGGTGTGATTGTGTGTGTCCAAGTCCGTTCGTTCGGAAAGTCCGTCGGAAGTCCGCCGAAAGTCCGTCGGAAAAACTGTCGGACCTAGTCTTCCGGAAAGTCTGGTCGTGTGTACACGGCATTAGTGTTTTTTCTCCAGTATTCTCTCTTGAAAAATGGTAGCCACTACCTTCCATAGATCCCAGGATATCGTGCTGCCAACATTTTGCAATTCGCCCAAGGGCGAGAAAGAGAAGAACTTTAGTTTCCTAGATGTCAGAAGAATTCTTCTCTTCTACCTAGAGGTCACCAAAAGTTTTAGACAATCAGATGCCTTATTTGTTCTTTTTTTCTGGGGCCCATAAAGGTAAGGGAGCCTCCAAGAACACCATAGCCAGGTGAATAAAGCAGGCAATTGCTGAATCCTATAGGGTTATGAAAGTTTCCCCGCCATTTGTCAATGGTGCATTTAAGAGCCTTTTCCACGTCGTGGGCCGAAAGGGCTGGAGCCTCACTGGAACAAATATGTAAAGCGGCCACCTGGTCCAGTTTTTGCGACCTTTGTTAAACATTATTGCCTGGATCTCCTATCTTCTCAGAAGCAGGCGTTTGGTCAAGAGATCCTCCAGGCAGTGGTCCCTCCCTAGACTGGTAAGTTCTGGTTTACCGTCCCATGGACTGTCCTGGGAGACGACTTGAGAAAAGCTGAGTAATGCCCCATACACAGGGTCGGATTTTCCGACGGAAAATGTCCTATCGGACAATGTTGTCGGAAATTCCGACCGTGTGTAGGCTCCATCTGACTTTTTCCGTCGGATTTTCCGACGGACAAAGTTTTATCTCCTGCTCTCAAATTTTCCGACAACAAAGTCCTATCGGACTTTTTCCGATCGTGTATAGCGAATTCCGACGGACAAAGTGCCACGCATGCTCAGATCACATTACAAGACCCATGCTATTGGCTACTAGCCTCTACATAGTCCCGTCGTAGGCAACAAACGTCACCACGTTCAGAATGATCGGATTTTCCGACAACTTTGTCCGACCGTGTGTATGCAACACCAGCGTCGGACAAAATCCGTCGGAAACAATCCGATGGATTTTGTGGTCGGATTTTCCGACCGTGTGTACGGGGTATTAGACTTACCGGTAACGCCTTTTCTGAGAGTCTTCCAGGACGTCCGGATTCCCATCCAGTTATGTCTTGAATTATGTATTATGCATATGTTTTGCAGGGACGTCCTATGATTCTTGAGAATACTGAAGGGGAGGCCTGGAGGACCGCCTTTTATCTGGTGGGGTTAATGTGTTTCCTGTCCTGGAAGGAGAAACCCTTGGGTCTCATGGGCTGTCCTGGAAGACTCTCAGAAAAGGAGTTAAGTAAGTCTAATGCCGCTAACACAAGAGCGGACTTTTCGACAGCAGAGGTCCGACGGAACGAATCCGTTGGACAATTCGATCGTGTGTGGGCTCCATCGGACTTTTGCTGTCGAAAATTCTGACGGACTTTAAAAAAAATTCCGATGGAACATCCGCCGGACCCAGTTCCTATCGAAAAATCCGCTCGTCTGTATGCTAGTCCAACGGACAAACAACGACGCTAGGGCAGCTATTGGCTACTGGCTATGAACTTCCTTATTCTAGTCCGGTCGTACGTCATCACGTTCAAATCCGTCAGAATTGAGTGCGATTGTGTGTGGCCAAGTCCGTTCGTTCGAAAAGTACGTTGGAACTCCGCCATAAGTCCGTCGGAAAGACCGTCGGACCTAGTCCGTCGAAAAGTCTGCTCGTGTGTACGCGGCATTACTCAGCTTATCTACAGTCTTTTCTTCTCCATATCCGTTCCAGAATTTATAAAGCTTGTCTGAGCGGTCAGAAAAAAGAGGGTGGAGATCTAAAGTTATACTCTGGAGAGCTCTGAAAGCTTATTGGAAGGAAGGGACTCTCCCCTCCTTTCGCACAGCACACAGGAAAATAACTCAGGCTGTCAATCAGCTGGATCTCCCTTCCCTGTCACCATTTTTTCTCTTGGTGTCAGGAAAACTGAAGTGATTCTTGCTGATAGCAGAAGAAGGAAGCAGCAGACAGAAATGACACTTATGCCGCGTACACACGAGCGGATTTTCCGTCGGAAAAATCTTGGATGGTTTTTCCGACGGAATTCCGCTCAAGCTTGGCTTGCATACACACGGTCACACAAAAGTTCGCTGAACTTTCGACCGTCAAGAACGCGGTGACATACAACACTACGACGAGCCGAGAAAATGAAGTTCAATGCTTCCGAGCATGCGTCGAATTGTTTCCGAGCATGCGTAGGAATTTTGCTCGTCGGAATTGGTACAGACGATCGGAAATTTCCGATCGGAACTTTTTCCGACCGAAAAAATTGAGAACCTGCTCTCAATCTTTTGCTGGCTGGAATTCGAGCCAGCAAAAGTCCGATGGAGCCTACACACGGTCGCATTTTCCGACCAAAAGCTCTCATCGGTCTTTTGCTGGCCGAATTTCCGATCGTGTGTATTAGTGCGCTGGACTGAGACAAGCACACACTATAGAGGGATAGGCTTTGTTTATATTTCATGTCTGAGGTTTTTCAACCACTTTAGATCTCAGTCTTTCAAAACAGGCTGTCGCGGCCCTAGGGGGTGAAAACATTTTAGCAGCTTAAGGAACTTATGTTTGTTCTCGTTTGCTGTCCCTGCCTTCTTGTGCTGCTCACAACTTCTTCCCCTATTTCTTCTCCTGCGTCACCAGGGTAGGAAGTTAAATGAAGCCGCAGTCATGTGTACCTAACTATAAAAAAAATTACTTTTACTGCAATATGTCTCCAGGACAGGAAGTGATGGGAAATCTCCAGAATGGGTACACATAAAAAAATAAATAAATAAAGAAAAGGTATTCTACCCAAAACACTTTTTCATACATGCACCTGTACATGCTGTTAATTTCATGGGTTTGCCTATAACTAACTGTATTAATTCAGTAACAATTAAGCTTCCCACCAGCTTATCATCTAGATATCTGCAGGCTGCCCTGGGGATGGGCAGGAAAAAGCCACAACTCCCTGACCCTAGGCTGCCACCCAAACAGGTTCTGTCCATGTGTGATCAGGTGAGCGGGCACATACCTGCCCAAGAATGCAGGTGGGTGTGTTTGTAACTGAGATAGGGAGTTAACCTCTCAGCTGCCTGGGAACAGCCTTTGCTTCTGTACAGGTATGATGAGACGTGGCCCCAGAAGCCCAGCAGAGCAGATTTGAAATCACACCTGAGCCCTGTGAGCTCAGGAGAGGTCCCCGTCCAGTGCTGGAACCTCTGCAGGGCCAACACACTGCTGACCTTAAACTGCTGATTGCTGTTCTTCTGTTCTGCTGATGCTCAGAATTCCCTTCCAGTCCAGAGAACAAGTAGAAACATGGCACAGCAGAGTGCCAGGACAAAGAGAAGGGGGCTAGTCTGCTTTGTACCAAGAGAAGAACCAAGGGCAGATACGCTGTGACCAGAGAGTGCGTAGAAGGACTCTGCCAGGAGAGGTAGCTGGAAATCTGTGCCAGGAGAAGAGCTTGAATTCTGTGCCAATAGGGGAGCTGGAAATCTGTGCCAGGAGAAGAGCTTGAATTCTGTTGCCCACAGAGGAGCTTGAATTCTGCGCCAATATAGGCACTGGAAATCTGTGCCAGGAGAGGAACTTGTTTTTTTGGAGCCAGGAGAGGAGTCAACTTATACCAGGTAAGGATCCAGTACCATGTACCAGGGTATATCAAGATACTTTGTGCCAACAGGAGAGCTAATGTGAACAAGCAAAACCAATTACTCGGAAGTGAGTGTTTTTTTTTTTTTTTTTTGCCAGGCTCAGAGGAGATAGTTGGACAGAAGGGTCATAGTTCCTGGCCTAGGAGGGGAGTGAATACATTATGCCATGAAAATGAGAAGGTACCTTGATCTAAGAGCACAGCAAGTCCTCAAACATCAGAACCCTAGGCTGCACACTACCAGAAGAGGAAAACGTACCCAGTGCCAGGACAGTATCAGTAGAGAAGGTGCCCAGTGCCAGGACAGTCTAGATGTACACAGCCCAGTACCAAAAGACAAGGTTCCCAGTGTTCGGATAGTCTAGATGTACACAGCCCAGTACCAGAAGAGAAGGTACCCAGTGCCAGGACAGTCTGGATGTACACAGCCCAGTACCAAAAAAGAAGGTAGTGGGTGTTTTTTTTTTGCCAGGCTCAGAGGAGATAGTTGGACAGAAGGGTCATAGTTCCTGGCCTAGGAGGGGAGTGAATACATTATGCCATGAAAATGAGAAGGTACCTTGATCTAAGAGCACAGCAAGTGCTCAAACATCAGAACCCTAGGCTGCACACTACCAGAAGAGGAAAACGTACCCAGTGCCAGGACAGTCTGGATGTACACAGCCCAGTACCAAAAAAAGAAGGTACTCAGTGCCAGGACGGTATAAATGTACACAGTCCAGTACCAAAAGAGAAAGCACCCAGTGCCAGGGCAGTCTAGGTGTACACAACCCAGTACCAGAAGAGACGGTAATTAGTTCCAGGGCAGTCTAGGTGTACACAACCCAGTACCAGAAGAGACAGCAATTACTTCCAGGACAGTCTAGATGTACACAGCTCAGTACCAGTAGAGAAGGTACCCAGTGCCAGGACTGTCTAAATGTGCACAGCTCAGCACCAAAAGAGAAGGTACCCAGTGCCAGGACAGTCTAGATATACACAACCCAGTACCAGTAGAGAAGGTATCCAGTGCCAGGACGGTATAGATGTACACAGCCCAGCACCAAAAGAGAAGGTACCCAGTGCCAGGACTGTCTAAATGTGCACAGCTCAGTACCAGTAGAGAAGGTACCCAGTGCCAGGATAGTCTAGATGTACACAGCTCAGCACCAAAAGAGAAGGAACCCAGTGCCAGGACAGTCTAGATATACACAACCCAGTACCAGTAGAGAAAGTATCCAGTGCCAGGACGGTATGGATGTACACAGCTCAGCACCAAAAGAGAAGGTGCCCAGTGCCAGGACAGTATAGCTGTACACATCTTAGTACCGAAAAAAAAGGTATCCAGTTATTAACATTATAATATTATTACTAATATGCTAATAAGAATATTTCACTAGCCTTACTAGATTAACAGTACTATGAATGCAACCATTATCAACCTTCCATGCTCCTTTTCCTCAGTTACTGTATATTGCCATCATTCTAATTGCTAATAATTTCAGTTTATAGTTTGTTGTATCTACAGGTTTACATAATTTTAATATGCCGTCGCTGATATTTGAATTTTTTCTTGAATCACATGTCATAAGGATTATATATATATATATATACATATATATATATATATATAATATATATATATATATATATATATATATATATTTATACATATATATATATATATATATATATATATATATATATATATATATATATATATATATATATATATATATATATATATAAATATATATATATATATATATATATATATATATATATATATATATATATATATATATATATATATATATATATATATATATATATATATATATATATATATATATATATATATATATATATACTGTATATACAGCCATGGCCAAAAGTTCTGAGAATTATACAAATATTAATTTTAACAAAGTCTACTGCCTCCGTTTTTATGATGGCAATTTGCATATACTCCAGAATGTTATGAAAAGTGATCAGATGAATTGCAGTTAATTGCAAAGTCCCTCTTTACCATGAATCCCATAAAAAAACATTTCCACTGAATTTGTGTAGAAGGCTTCAGGGCGCCCAAGAAATTCCAGCAAGCGCCAGGAAGCGTCTCCTACAGTTGATTCAGCTGCAGGATCGGGGCACCACCAGTGCAGAGCTTGCTCAGAAATGGCAGCAGGTAGGTGTGAGGGCATCTGCATGCACAGTGAGCAGAAGACTTTTGGAGGATGACCTGGTATCAAGAAGGGCATCAAAGAAGTCACTTCTCTCCAGGACAAACATGAGAGACAGACTGATATTCTACAAAATGTACAGGGATTGGACTGCTGAGGACTGGGCTAAAGTCATTTTCTCTGATGAATCCCCTTTCCGATTTGTTTTGGGCATCTTGTCTAGAGAAGAAAAATTGAGCGCTACCATCAGTCCTGTGTCATGCCAACAGTAAAGCATTCTGAGACCATTCATTTGTGGAGTTGCTTCTCGGCCAAGGGAGAGGGCTCACTCACAATTTTGCATAAGAACACAGCCATGGGCGTCCGCAGGTAGGGGCAAGGGGGGTCAAGTGCCCTCCCCTGGAATCAGGGATCGGATCTTAAATTCAGTACAGTTGTGTCGATATCGGGGTGCGGGTACCCGGGTGCCACCATCAAGGTACTGTCAAGCCCCCCCATTAGTGTAGTGTGACTGCAGGCTCTTTTCCCTGCTCAGCCAGCAGAGAACTCGGTGGCGCTGTGTCAGGAGAAAGGCGAGCTGCTGGCTAACAGAGGTTTCCCCCGCTCACCCCCCCCCTTCTCCTGTCAGGGAGAAGAGACAGCGGCTCTCACCAGGTTTCCTGACCAGCTTCCTACCCGCTCCATTTCTTCCCTATTGGCCATAACTGAGGGCCAATCAAAAGAGACTAGGAGAGGAGAGCATCATGGGACATGTAGTCTCAAAGATTTTCGAGAGGGAGGAGGCTACAGCTCGATCAAGAAAGAGATTGGGAGACTGCAGCATGGAAAAAAGCCAGAGAGAGAGCCACGCTGCCCAGCGCCACCAGAGAGAGAGCCACGCTGCCCAACGCCACCAGAGAGAGAGCCGCGCTGCCCAACGCCACCAGAGAGAGAGCCACGCTGCCCAGCGCCACCAGAGAGAGAGCCAAGCTGCCCAGTGTCACCAGAGAGAGAGCCACGCTGCCCAGCGCCATCAGAGAGAGCCAAGCTGCCCAGTGTCACCAGAGAGAGAGCCACGCTGCCCAGCGCCACCAGAGAGAGAGCCACACTGTCCAGCGCCACCAGAGAGAGAGCCACGCTGCCCAGTGTCACCAGAGAGAGAAAGACTGAGCCACTACCAGGGTACAGACATGCTACACTACTGACCATAGTCTCCCCGGGGGAACCCAGAGTGAGCGATCGTCCAGCCAAAGGGATCACTGCTGTCGTTTGCTGGGTCTGGTAAAAGGGCCTGTTGGCGATTATCCATTACTTATCCTAGGGAGTGTACTACGTCTGCAGTCTCTGACCATGATAATGTGATAATGACATTGTCGAAAAGGGGCGGTGCATGGGTGACCCTAAAATTATGCCTCCCCCTGAAAAAAGTTCTGCGGACGCCCATGAACACAGCCATGAATAAAGAATGGTACAAAAACATCCACCGAGACCAACTTCTCCCAATCATCCATAAACAGTTTGGCGAGGAACAATCCCTTTTCCAGCATGATGGAGCACCTTGCCATAAGGCAAAAGTGATAACTAAGTGGCTTGGGGAACTAAGCAACAACAATTTGGGTCCATGGCCAGGAAACTCCTCAGACCTTAATCCCATTGAGAATTTGTGGTCAATCCTCAAGAGGCGGGTGAACAAAAAAATCCCCACAAATTCTGACAAACTCCAAGCATTAATTATTCAAGAATGGGCAGCCATCAGTCAGGATGCGGTCCCCGAAAGTTGATTGACAGCAATCCAGGGAGAATTACAGAGGTCTTGAAAAAAGAAGGGTCACCACGGCAAATATTGACTCTTTGCATAACCTTAATGTAATTGTCAAAAAAAGCAGTTGACACTTATGAAATGCTTTATAATTAAACTTCATTATACATAGGAACATCTG
>CM053031.1:279121160-279168660 GCA_028564925.1 Lithobates sylvaticus
TGACAATCGCTGCAAAATAGCACCGCGGTTGGGGTGCCAACAACCACCAAGTCCTGTTTTGCAATCAAACTTCTTGAGTAATAACCATGGTCCAGAGCAACCAATCAGATTGTGCCTAGAAAAACTTCAGCCATATTTTTCTGGTGACAGAATGCCAAAGGAAGTGAAGGCAACTACCCATAAAGGTCACAGGCAACATACCATATGAGAAAGTCAATTTCTTAATCCAATGGATTGTTATAGGGTAGTAAGGACAGTTTCAAGTCTTTGATAAACTGATTTTATTTTTAATTATCTCAGCATAAGGTCTACCTTTGAGGCTAGATCTCTTGATGTGTTGAAGTATTCCCCCTGCACCCTCCTGGGTTGGGTTGAATGTCACATAATGATGTACCCCGCTGATCCTCAATATTGCCCTCCAGAAGAGCATTTTGATTAGATGCAGAGCACTTACCAAATGTCCTCATTGCCCCAAGATAAAGGGTTTTCCACCATATATAGACAATGACCCTACTCCGTTATGTCAGCGTAGCATCCACTCACCAAAGGCAGCTAAGGTCAATGAGGCACAGGGCACATTGATTTTACCCATTTCTGGTTGGATGATGTTGAATGACCGTGTTGTCATAACTGGCACTGGCAGCATACATAGTTAATCTGGTTGAAAAAAGACAGAAGTCCATCCAGTCCAAACCACAGAGAGAAAAAAAAAAGCACACAAATAGAAAACCTCCATATACACAATCCTAAACTCACAGTTGATCCAGAGGAAGACAAAAAATCCTCCAGCAAAGCATGATCCAAATTGCTTCAGCAGGGGAGAAATTCCTTCCTGATCCCCCGAGAGGCAACTGGATATTCCCCAGATCAACTTTACCTATAAATGTTAGCAGGGCTTTTTTTTCTCAGAGAATAGGTGCAGGAACTCCCTCCTGCCAAGTCACCTCTTGTGTCAACCTCGGAGCACAGTGGCGAAACTACCAGGGTCGCAACAGTCGCACTTGCGACTGGGCCCTGGTGTTCTGCCACTGTGGGGGGGGGCCCCAGACAAGCACACAAGACTTCCGGTCCGGCGCCTGATGTAACGGCTGCAAGGAGAGTGAGCTGGCACCGCTGGTAATGACTTCAGGCACTTGGCTCCAGTAAATGGCTCCCAGCTTGTGTGAGAAGTTTCAGGTCCCACATGCTACGATTACTGACAGCTGCATCTCTCCCTCGTCCTGCCTCACACATGGACTGAACCCCCTTCCCTCTCCACCTCGGCTCAGATGTCACAGACAAGAGAAGAAGGGGGAGGAGAATGGACACAGTATCAACGGGACGTGCTAAGGTTTGTACTGACTCTGAATGCTCGGCAGTGCACTTGCAGGGAAGGAAGGGGGGGTCAGAGAAGGGAGCTAGTTGTCAAAGATGGATAGTTGCTGGGTGCTTTGTGAAGTTTGCACTGGATGGGTACTGCTGTGCAACAAGCAGCATGCACTGGATTTGTGTGTGTGACATGCAGTGAACATTGGATCAGTTCAGTGTGCACTGGAGTGGTATAGTGCAACATGTAGTGAGGACTGGATGTGTGCTGTGCGATGTGCACTTGATGGGTGCCGTGTTATGTGCAGTGCGCACTGGATTTGTGCAGTGGATATGCCATGTGCACTAGTGGGGCAATGTGCAGTGTGCTCTGGATTTGTGCAAGTTGTCAGAGAAGGATACCTGCAGTGATTTTTTTGGGGGGGGGGATAAGAGGATGCTGTATGTGCAAGGGGCACTTTGGGAGCAGAGAGAACTTGTGCTAGAAGGGGGGTTGAATAAAAAAATATGACCCCCCCAGTACAAGTTCTCTCTGCTTCCAAAGTGTCCCCTTGCACATACAGCATCCTCCTATCCCCCCAAATCACTGCAAGTATCCTTCTCTGACAACTTGCTCCCTCCCTCCCCCCCCCCCCCCCCTTCAAAAAGAGGCTGGCTGCTATTGAGAGGACAATCATGGTTTCTGGGATCCCGGGTACATCGCTAAAGATTTGGTGTAATCACTCCTGGACTCAAGGCCAGTTCACACCATGAATCACAAAGGAACGCACTGTGCATTCTTAAGCGATACACATGCCTTCCAGGTGCTGTGCGATTTCAGCCCTTTCATTTGAATGGGCTGAAATTGTGTTGGTCTGCCCCAAAAGCTGTACATTTGCTACTTTACAAAACGCACTGCAACTGGATTGAATGGTACTGCTGATCATACAATCTGGTGCAGGCAAACACTGCATTTGCAACCTGCATTTGGGGAGTTATTAAGTTGACACCTGCTGCAGATCGCTTTGGCAGTGCATTTTGAATGCAGTGTGGGAAAGGCACACAAAACGCAGGTTTCCCTCAAGGCATTCTGGTGTGAACAGACCCTTAGTCCAGATACACAGGATTTAATTTTTATCTCAGGAAGGTCTCACCAAAACTGGGACAGTTGAGAAGTATGGATTTGTATTAGAAGGGGAGTGGATTTGTGTTTTGGGGGGTTTGTACTGGGAAGGGGGATTTGGGTAATAGGATTTTAACAGAACAGGGGAGAATACTTATGCTGGCATGGGGGAAGAATTCATGCTGGGGGGGGGGTTGACCCAGGATGGGGGGGGGTTGTACTGGAAGGGAGGACCTAAGGGAGAGGATCTGTGCTAGAAATGGCAAGAAGATTTTTGCAGAGAGGGGGATTGGGTGGGAGTGGATTAGTAGAGACGTCCTACACGTTGCACCCCATTACAAATACGGACGTAATGTTAAGGTGGTTCCAGCGTGGCTGTAGACAGTGAGGGTACCTTCGCCTGTGTAGCCAAAATTTCTTCCATTGGCCCAGCTGGTACTGATAACCGCTGCCCCCGCCACTTCCCACCACTGCTAGCCTAATGCTGCCACTCTGACCTTCCATCCTCCATCAGTGTCCCCAATGTGAGCCACTTGCTGACAGAGCTCTCCTCCTGCACCACTGCGGGGTTCTATTTCTGGGGTCAGCAATGGATATGCTGGTTCTCCTGTCATGGGTGATCTGCTCAAGGTCCGCTCACTGAGCCTGTCAGTAACATCCTTTTTTAAAAAGTCTTTCAGATGCTGGGAGTGCAGATCTTGCATGCCAGTAACATTTTATGGCAGTATCTAAATACAGGTGGAACACAGTGACGGAACTACCAGGGTCACAAAGGTTGCACTTGCGATTGGACCCTGGTGTTCTGCCATGGTGGGGGTGGGCCCAAGATGGCAGGAAGGAAGGGACCGTAATAAAGGGCCTCGGGACTGGAGGTCGGGGGGGGGGGGCCCTTCATGGTTTCTTGCACCAGGGCCCTGAAGGTTGTAGTTACGCCTCTGTCGGAGCACCATTCCTTGGTTTCACTCCCTACCCACCTCCGAGCACCATTCCTTGGTTCCACTCCCTACCCACCTCTGAGCACCATTCCTTGGTTCCACTCCCTACCCACCTCAGAGCACCATTCCTTGGTTCCACTCCCTACCCACCTCCAAGCACCATTCCTTGGTTCCACTCCCTACCCACCTCAGAGCACCATTCCTTGGTTCCACTCCCTACCCACCTCCAAGCACCATCCCTTGGTTCCACTCCCTACCCACCTCAGAGCACCATTCCTTGGTTCCACCCCCTACCCACCTCCGAGCACCATTCCTTGCTTCCACTCCCTACCCACCTCTGAGCACCATTCCTTGGTTCCACTCCCTACCCACCTCTGAGCACCATTCCTTGGTTCCACTCCCTACCCACCTCTGAGCACCATTCATTGGTTCCACTCCCTACCCACCTCCGAGGACCATTCCTTGGTTCCACTCCCTACCCACCTCCGAGCACCATTCCTTGGTTCCACTCCCTACCCACCTCCAAGCACCATTCCTTGGTTCCACTCCCTACCCACCTCTGAGCACCATTCCTTGGTGCCACTCCCTACCCACCTCTGAGCACCATTCATTGGTTCCACTCCCTACCCACCTCCGAGCACCATTCCTTGGTTCCACTCCCTACCCACCTCTGAGCACCATTCCTTGGTTCCACTCCCTACCCACCTCTGAGCACCATTCCTTGGTTCCACACCCTACCCACCTCTGAGCACCATTCCTTGGTTCCACTCCCTACCCACCTCCAAGCACAATTCCTTGGTTCTACTCCCTACACACCTCTGAGCACCTTTCCTTGGTTCCACCCCCCTACCCACCTCTGAGTAATTGATACAGAACCAAGTATCAATTTGTGGTTCTAAGTAATTTGTATGTAATTTGTTAATGATCGTAAGTAAAATAGACAGCAACAATGAAGTAGCCCCAGCAACAATAGACTCTGAACAGCTAGCAACAATAGACCTCTCCCTCAACAGTAGATGTCTCCCAGAAACTATTGTCTCCCAGAAGTATAAGATAAGAGCCCCCCCCCCCCTGTAAAAATAGATCCCCTCCAGCAACAATAGATCCCCCAGCAGCCAGCTTTAATAGACCCTCCAGTCAGGGGCGTAACTAGAAATCACAGGGCCCCATAGCAAAATGTTGTATGGGCCCCCCCCCCCACAAAAAAATGGCGGGGCTTAAATTAAATAGCTGGCGTGGTTTAAAGGGCAGGGCTCAAAGGGTGTGTGGTTTGAGTCTGAGAAAGAAAGAAAGAAAGAAAGAACCCAGATCCTACACCACATAAGCAATATATGTATTCCAGAAAGTTTAATCAACAGATAAAGATACTCCAAACACCTGGTGTTAGCGCTTCAATAATCCTCACCTGTGCCCAATGCAGCGTGGCCTGCCCATGCCCAATACAGCCTGACCCGTGCCCAATGCAGCCTGACCCGTGCCCAATGCAGCCTGACCCGTGCCCAATGCAGCCTGACCCGTGCCCAATGCAGCCTGACCCGTGCCCAATGCAGCCTGACCCGTGCCCAATGCAGCCTGACCCGTGCCCAGTGCAGCCTCACCTGCCTGTGCCCAGTGCAGCCTCACCTGCCTGTGCCCAGCGCGGCCTGCCTATGCCCAATGCAGCCTGACCCGTGCCCAATGCAGCCTGACCCGTGCCCAATGCAGCCTGACCCGTGCCCAATGCAGCCTCACCTGCCTGTGCCCAATGCAGCCTCACCTTTGCCCAATGCAGTGCGGCCTGCCTATGCCCAATGCAGCCTGACCTGTGCCCACTTGTGCCCAATGCAGCGTGTCCAGTGCCCAATGCAGCCTCACCTGTGCCCAATGCAGTGTGGCCTGTGCCCAATGCAGCCTGACCTGCCTGTGCCCAATGCAGCATGTGCAGTGCCCAATGCAGCGTGGCCTGCCCATGCCCAATACAGCCTCACCTGTGCCCAATGCAGCCTGACCCGTGCCCAATGCAGCCTGACCCCGTGCCCAATGCAGCCTCACCTGCCTGTGCCCAATGCAGCCTCACCTTTGCCCAATGCAGTGCGGCCTGCCTATGCCCAATGCAGCCTGACCTGTGCCCACTTGTGCCCAATGCAGCGTGTCCAGTGCCCAATGCAGCCTCACCTGTGCCCAATGCAGTGTGGCCTGTGCCCAATGCAGCCTGACCTGCCTGTGCCCAATGCAGCATGTGCAGTGCCCAATGCAGCCTCACCTTTGCCCAATGTAGCCTCACCTGTGCCCAATGCAGCGTGGCCTGCCCATGCCCAATACAGCCTCACCTGTGCCCAATGCAGCCAATGCAGCCTCACCTGCCTGTGCCCAATGCAGCATGTTCAGTGCCCAATGCAGCCTCACCTGTGCCCAATGCAGCGTGGCCTGCCCATGCCCAATACAGCCTCACCTGTGCCCAATGCAGACTCACCTGTGCCCAATGCAGCCTCACCTGCCTGTGCCCAATGCAGCGCGGCCTGCCTATGCCCAATGCAGCCTGACCCGTGCCCAATGCAGCCTGACCCGTGCCCAATGCAGCCTGACCCGTGCCCAATGCAGCCTCACCTTTGCCCAATGCAGCCTGACCCGTGCCCAATGCAGCCTGACCCGTGCCCAATGCAGCCTGACCCGTGCTCAATGCAGCCTGACCCGTGCTCAATGCAGCCTGACCCGTGCCCAATGCAGCCTCCCCCGTGCCCAATGCAGCCTCCCCCGTGCCCAATGCAGCCTCACCTGCCTGTGCCCAATGCAGCCTCACCTTTGCCCAATGCAGTGCGGCCTGCCTATGCCCAATGCAGCCTGACCCGTGCCCAATGCAGCCTGACCCGTGCCCAATGCAGCCTGACCCGTGCCCAATGCAGCCTCCCTGTGCCCAATGCAGCGTCACCGTGCCCAATGCAGCCTCACCGTGCCCAATTCAGCCTCCCCGTGCCCAATTCAGCCTCACCGTGCCCAATTCAGCCTCACCGTGCCCAATGCAGCCTCACCGTGCCCAATGCAGCCTCACCGTGCCCAATTCAGCCTCCCCGTGCCCAATGCAGCCTCCCCGTGCCCAATGCAGCCTCCCCGTGCCCAATGCAGCCTCCCCTGTGCCCAATGCAGCCTCACCTGTGCAGTGGAAGAGGTGAGCCAGACTGCAGCAGCCCTCAAAGGGCTATTGGCGAGCGTGGGGCTGTCTCAGAGTGGGGGGGGGGGGGTGAGCACCGCCCGCACGGTCCCCAGCCAGGGGAAGTGAGGAGAGGAAGAGGCGCGCTGTCCAGCAGAGCGCTGTAATAGCTTGCATTTGAATGTCCTGTGTTCCCGGGGCTCACCGTCACATAGCCCCACCTCTTGGCCCGGCGCCTTTGATGACGTCACATGTCCCGCATTGGACCGGCGTTCTGTCTATCAAAAGCGCCGGGCCAAGAGGTGGGGCTATGTGACGGTGAGCCCCGGGAACACACACAGTGACAGGACATTCAAATAAAAGCTATTACAGCGCGCTGCGCGCCTCTTCCTCTCCTCACTTCCCCTGGCTAGGGGACCGTGCGGGCAGAGCTCGCCCCCCCCCGGGCCCCCGGCAGTATGCATTCCTCCTCCTCCCCACGGGCCCCATAGCGGCTGCGGGGCCCCATAGCGGCCGCGTGTGTCGCTATGGCGGTAGTTCCGCCACTGCCTCCAGTACTCCCCAGCACCCCTTGCCATTACATACTGCTTTACCCAGTGTTTCTGCTGAAAAAAAGCCTTGCATGTTAGTACCCAGTTATATTATGCACATTTAGGACTTTAGAAAACTTTTTTAAAGCAATCTACTGAGCTTGCCAGAACCACCTCTGGAGGGAGTCTATTCCACATTTACCACTTATTCCACTTACTGTGAAGAAACCTTTCCGTATTTGGAGATGAAATCTCTTTTCCTCTAGACATAAAGAGTGCCCCCTTGTCCTCTGTGATGACTGTAAAGTGAAAAACTGAACACCAAGTTTACTATATGGACCCCTTATATATTTATACATGGTGATCATATCCCCCCTTAATCTCCTCTTCTCCAGAGAGAATAAATTCAGTTCCTCTAATCTTTCCTCATAGCTGAGCTCCTCCATGCCTCTTATCAGTTTGGTTGCCCTTCTCTGCACTTTCTCCAGTCCCGCGATATCCTTTTTGAGAACTGGAGCCCAAAACTGAACTGCATATTCCAGATGAGGTCTTACTAATGATTTGTACAGATGATATCTCTCTCTGGAGTCCATACCTCTCTTAATACAAGAAAGGACTTTGCTCGCTTTGGAAACCGCAGCTTGGCATTGCATGTTATTATTGAGCTTCTGATCTACCAAAACCCCCAGATCCTTCTCCGCTACGGATCCCCCCAGTTGTACTCCACTAGTATGTATGATGCATATCCTTAGCCCCCAAGTGCAGAACTTTACAGTTATCAACATTAAACCGCATCTGCCACATAATAGACAGTGCATTGAGGTCGGCTTGTAAGTTGGAGACATTCTGTAAGGACGTTATTCCACTGCATAGCTTGGTGTCATCTGCATGGACTGAGCAACATGACTATCTTTACCGCCTTCCTTTACACAGCCTTTCTCACCCAGGGTTCCTCTACAGGTTGCAACTGCAAGGGCCTCCTGGAGCAATGAGCAATTTCTGCCTCTTCAAAAAAGTAACCAATGACACAAATTATCCTCCTTTTAGCTATCTGTAAAGGACTGACCACCAATGCAAGGGGCATTCTTCCTTTACCGCCTTCCACAGCCTTTCTCACCCAGGGTTCCTCTACAGGTTGCAACTGCAAGGGCCTCCGGGAGCAATGAGCAATTTCTGCCTCTTCAAAAAAGTAACCAATGACACCAATTATCCTCCTTTTAGCTATCTGTAAAGGGGAGGGGAATTCTTCCCATTGACCACCAATGCAAGGGGCCCCAAGGTCCACAGCCTTCACATTCGATCCATCTACTGACCACCAATGTAAGGGGTATTTTCCCACTGACCACCAATCTTAAGCCCCATACACACGCGCGGATTATCCGAGGACCAGGTCCGTCGGATCCTGTCCGTCATACTTTGTCTGATGTTGGTTTTGCGTACACACGGTCGGACAAAGTTGTCGGAAAATCCGATCATTCTGAACGTGGTGACGTTTGTTGCCTACGACGGGACTACGTAGAGGCTAGTAGCCAATAGCTTTGGTCTTGTAATGTGATCTGAGCATGCGTAGCACTTTGTCCGGTCGGACAACCGTACACACGATCGGATTTGGTGTGATCGGACCGTGTTGTCGGCAAATCTTTCCAGCAGGAGATAAGACTTTGTCCGTCGGACAATCCGACGTACACTGTCCGATGGTGCCTACACACGGTCTGATTTTTCAACAACATTGTCCGATCGGACAGAATCCATGAAAAAGTCCGACCGTGTGTATGGGGCTTTAGGGGTATTTTTTCACTGGCCACCAATGTAAGGGATATTTTTTCCACTGAACACCAATCAAGGGGATTCTTCCCACTGACCACCAATGTAAGGGAACATTCTTCCCACTGATCACCAATGTAAGGAGCATTCTTCCCACTGATCACCAATGTAAGGGACATTCTTCCCACTGATCACCAATGTAAGGAGCATTCTTCCCACTGACCACCAATGTAAGGGACATTCTTCCCACTGATCACCAATGTAAGGGACATTCTTCCCACTGACCACCAATGTAAGGAACATTCTTCCCACTGACCAACAATGTAAGGGAATTCTTCCCACTGACCACCAATGTAAGGAGCATTCTTCCCACTGACCACCAATGTAAGGAACATTCTTCCCACTGACCAACAATCTAAGGGGATTCTTCACACTGACCACCAATGTAAGGAGCATTCTTCCCACTGATCACCAATGTAAGGAACATTCTTCCCACTGATCACCAATGTAAGGAACATTCTTCCCACTGATCACCAATGTAAGGAGCATTCTTCCCACTGATCACCAATGTAAGGAACATTCTTCCCACTGATCACCAATGTAAGGGACATTCTTCCCACTGATCACCAATGTAAGGAACATTCTTCCCACTGATCACCAATGTAAGGAGCATTCTTCCCACTGACCACCAATGTAAGGGGACATTCTTCCCACTGATCACCAATGTAAGGAGTATTCTTCCCACTGATCACCAATGTAAGGGACATTCTTCCCACTGATCACCAATGTAAGGGGCATTCTTCCACTGATCACCAATGTAAGGAACATTCTTCTCACTGATCACCAATGTAAGGAACATTCTTCCCACTGACCACCAATGTAAGGAACATTCTTCCCACTGATCACCAATGTAAGGGGCATTCTTCTCACTGATCACCAATGTAAGGAACATTCTTCCCACTGACCACCAATGTAAGGAACCTTCTTCCCACTGATCACCAATCTAAGGAACATTCTTCACACTGATCACCAACATAAGGAACATTCTTCTAATTCTCTCTTTACACCTCTGTAGCACACAGATGATGGAGGGTTGAGTGGCGGCCGATTTCCTCGCTGGGTGTCAGTCAGGTAACGACAAGGCTGAACATGCTCAGGGAGGCGTTGGGATGTGTGACATGAAAGCATTGCCAATACCCAAGGCAGAAACAAATGAGTGGAGGTTTGTAAACCGCACTTGTGTAATGACAGGAGTTACCGGTTACCACCGTAATTACAGAATCGTGTTCTACATCACTCGGGGATTCTGGAAGTCATAACCTCAGACCTGTGGCTGTGAGGCCCGTGATACACGAGGGCACTCACAGTTCAAAGAGGAGAACCTTGCAGGAGGTTGGAGATCCATGACACACGGCTAGAACTGGGCAGACAAGCTGGATAATTAGTGATAATAATGTTTAAAAAATTTGAACAGTTGCCTGTAACCTTACAGCAGTTCCCCGTGGCCTGCTGTAACTTGTCATCAGACTCTAGTGAGCTCTATGAATAAGCCCTATCAGGGCGAAATGCGTCAGTGGGTGTGGCCTAATGTTGAGACGCCAGGTACACTGATTACACCCAACACTATGCACTGTACAATGTACAATTTTTCTATGTTTGCTGAGCTGGGTGAGCCCTTACAAACCAGCGCTGATGCCGTGGAAGACCTTAGAGATAACTCCGGGGCTTGGAATGGGGCAGTCCCCTCTTTCTTTGAACTTTAAGGGCCCATTTAAACCAGAAACTGCGCAGTGACATTCATTAGATGCGCGTTTCTTACGCACATTCGCATGCATTTGTGGTGCATTTTATCCTAAGCGTGCATTTCCTTTGAGGTCACTTCCGTCTTCTTTGGGCTTTTATGTTCACTGCACTGCGTTTCAGTGAAGTTTTGTGCATTTATATACATTTGCAGTGCAGCTTTTTTTTTTCGCTGCACTGCATTGAAATAGTGTGGACTATGCCCATAGGATAACATGGATTTTGGACTGTCTATGCAGTTGGAGTGCAGTAAAAAAGGCATCCCACTGCATCTGGCGTAAATAGACCCTTACCCTGCACTCCATATGTTACATACTCCTGACTCCCTGCACACTGTACGTTACATATTCCTGACCCCTGCACACTGTACGTTACATATTCCTGACTCCCTGCACACTGTACGTTACATATTCCTGACTCCCTGCACACTGTACGTTACATATTTCTGACCCCTTCATGCTGTATGTTGCATATTTCTGACCCCTTCATGCTGTATGTTGCATATTTCTGACCCCCTGCACGCTGTACATTACATACTGCTGACCTGAGCACTCTGTACATTAAATACTGCTGACCTGAGCACTCTGTACATTAAATACTGCTGACCTGAGCAATATACAGTATATGTTACCTTCTCCTGACCTGAGCACTCTGTACGTTACATACTCCTGTTCTGTACATTACATACTGCTGATCTGAGCAATGAATATGTTACCTTCTCCTGACATAAGTCACTCTGTACATTACATACTGCTGACCTGAGCAATATATATGTTACCTTCTCCTGACCTAAGCACTCTGTACGTTACATATTCCTGACCTGAGCAAGCTGTACATTACATACTGCTGACCTGAGCACTCTATACATTACATACTCCTGACCTGCGCACTCTGTACGTCACATACTCCGGGCCTGAGCACTCTGTACATTACATACTAAGGACCTGAGCACTCTGTACGTTACATACTCCTGACCTGAGCACGCTGTACATTACATACTCCTGACCTGAGCACTCTGTACGTTACATACTCCTGACCTGAGCACACTGTACGTTACATACTCCTGACATAAGGCACTCGGTACATTACATACTGCTGACCTGAGCAATATATATGTTACCTTCTCCTGACCTAAGCACTCTGTACATTACATATTCCTTACCTGAGCACGCTGTACGTTACATACTCCTGACCTGCGCACACTGTACATTACATATTCCTGACCTGAGCACGCTGTACGTTACATACTCCTGACCTGCGCACACTGTACATTACATATTTCTGACCTGCGCACTCTGTACGTTACTTACTCCTGACCTGCGCACACTGTACATTACATATTTCTGACCTGAGCACGCTGTACATTACATACTCCTGACCTGCGCAGTGCGCACTCTGTACATCACATACTCCGGACCTGAGCACTCTGAACATTACATACTCCTGACCCGAGCATGCTGTACATTACATACTGCTGTCCTGAGCACTCTGTACATCACATACTCCGGACCTGAGCACTCTGTATGTTACATATTCCTGACCTGAGCACGCTGTACATTACATACTCCTGACCTGCGCACTCTGTATGTAGGCTCAAGTTTTAAGTATTTCTCACTAGCATCCTGCCTCATTGCTGTTCTCTGGGAGTTGAAGGGGGCCCCGTCCGTTAGGTTGTACAGGGCCCTATGTTTTTTATAGGAGGCCCTGCTAACATAACACTGTCATGTAACATACACCTACCCTGACATAACAATTCATTCTAACATTTCAGATGGGCAACAGAGTTAGCATTCTGCCCTATGAATGCCACCTGGAGCTTTCATTTTAATAAAACTTTTACCATAGGAATATATAAGGAATATATACATGTGATTTATCTGTAATATTCTCCCTTGTGTGGACCCCCAAAAGCCCTCAGACTGCTGTTGGGTGCCGCCATCTTGGATGTGATGTCAGCAGACCCAAAAGACGCAGAGCTGTCACTCAAGTATTCCCCCTTTCTCCTTCCCCGGTTGCTACATAATAAGTTATGTAGGGAGGTGAGGGGAGGGGTGAAGGAGCTGGGCCAGCACAGATAGTAACTAGACACTTCCAGAAGAGGGAGGGCGCTGTGTTAGAGAACTGACCCTCCCTGGGGTCATCACATTTAATCACACTAGTATGTTTGAAAACACATTACTTGCATTTTTTGTTGCAGACAGGGCCTCTTTAAATCCCTTTACTTGGCCCTGGCATTCCATCTAACAATCTAACCAACCGCGATCAATTGTGTTTTTAATCTTTCATTGCCTTAAGGTGATCAGAACTAGGAAAGCCGATTTCTGATTGGTTCGCCACCATGGGGCTATTGTACTTTGCTTGACACTCTTTGCCTGTAGCTCAGAAGGGGTGTGGAGTGGGTGGGGTCATTTTCAGAGGCAGCTCTGTAATTGGTTAAAACTTTTTCTGTCGCTGCAGTGCCACGGCCAATCACACGGAGCTCTTGGAGCTGGACTGTCACCTGACCAAGGACGGGCATGTTGTGGTGTCACATGACGACAATTTGCTGCGGCAGGCGGGACGCGATGTCAGCATATGTGACGTCAAATACGAGGTAATGACCATGTGACCGGACCAGTGTATTTCTATAGATTGTCGGATCCTGTAGTGCTGTACACCTTTTGTTGTAGATCAGTGGTCTCCAAACTGCTTTTTTATTCACTGACACCAATGAGGGGCACAATTTCTCCCAATGAAACCAGAAATTACAATGACACCAAATGATGAGGCACAATTCCTTCCAATGACACCAGAAATGGGGCCCAATGACACCAATGAATGGGGCACAATTCCTCCCAATGACACCAGAAATGGGGCCCAATGACACCAATGATGGGGCACAATTCCTCCCAATGACACCAACAATGGGCCCCAATGACAACAATGATGGGGTGCAATTCCTCCCAATGACAGGGTGCAATTCCTCCCAACGACACCAACGATGGGGTGCGATTCCTCCCAATGACACCAGAAATGGGGCCCAATGACACCAACGATGGGGTGCAGATCCTCCAAATGACACCAAAATGGGGCCCAATGACACCAACGATGGGGCACAATTCCTTCCAATGACACCAACAATGGGGCCCAATGAGACCAAATGATGGGGCGCAATTCCTTCCAATGACACCAACAATGGGACTCAATGACCCCAATGATGGGGCGAAATTCCTTCCAATGACACCAACAATGGGACCCAATGACACCAACGATGGGGTGCAGATCCTCCAAATGACACCAGAAATGGGGCCCAATAACACCAACAATGGGGTGCAATTCCTCCCAATGACACCAACAATGGGCCCCAATGACAACAACGATGGGGCACAATTCCTTCCAATGAAACCAACAATAAGGCCCAATGACACCAATGATGGGGCACAATTCCTTCCAATGACACCAAAATGGGGCCCAATGACACCAAAGATGGGGCACAATTCCTCCCAATGACACCAACAATGGGGCCCAATGGCACCAAAGGATGGGGCACAATTCCTTCCAATGACACCAACAATAAGGCCCAATGACACCAATGATGGGGCACAATTCCTTCCAATGACACCAACAATGGGGCCCAATGACACCAATGATGGGGCACAATTCCTTCCAATGACACCAACAATGGGGCCAAATGACCCCAATGATGGGGTGCAATTCCTCCCAATGACACCAGCAATGGGGCCCAATGACTCCAATGATGGGGCGCAATTCCTTCCAATGACACCAGCAATGGGGCCCAATGACAACAACGATGGGGCACAATTCCTTCCAATGACATCGACAATGGGGCCCAATGACACCAACAATGGGGCCCAATGACACCAATGATGGGGCACAATTCCTTCCAATGACATCGACAATGGGGCCCAGCGACACCAATGATGGAACAAAATTCCTTCCACTGACACTGGGACATTTTGTACTCGTAAAGGCGACAGTCCGGCCCCCCTAAAGTCTGAAGAACAATATACCGGCCCTTTATTTGAAAAGTTTGGAGCCCCCTGTTGTAGATGATAGAAGTGAAGTGACCTTCCTGTAATGTAATTCTCTTTCCTTCCCATCAGGACCTTCCGCAGTATAAGGAGAGTCTGGAGGTGACATTTTTCCCAGGTAAGTCCTGACTGCCCTCCTATGGACCGCATTTAAATCTGACCTCCGTCCTTCCCCTCAGTCTTGCCCAGTTGTACCGACTCCTCTCCTGGACTGAAATGTATAACCACTTCAGCCCCGGAAGATTTTCCCCCTTAATGACCAGGCCATTATTTTTTTTTTTGCGATACTGCGCCGCTTTAACTGACAATTGCGCGGTCGTGCGACGTTGTACCCAAACAAAATTGAAATTTCCCCACAAATAGAGCTTTCTTTTGGTGGTATTTGATCACCTCTGCGGTTTTTATTTTTTGCGCGATAAACAAAAAAAGAGCGACAATTTTTTACTTTTTGCTATAATAAATATCCCTCAAAAAAAATATCTTCATCAATTTAGGCCGATACGTATTCTTCTACATATTTTTTTGGTAAAAAAGAAACGCAATGAGCGTATATTTATTAGTTTGCGCAAAAGTTATAGCGTCTACAAAATAGGGGATAGATTTATGGCATTTTTATTATACATTTTTTTTTTCTCTAGTAATGACGGCGATCTGCCATTTTTAGTAGGACTGCGACATTGCGGCGGACGGAACGGACACTTCTTGCACTTTTTTGGGACCATTGACATTTATACAGCGATCAGTGCTATAAAAATGCACTGATTACTGTATAAATGTCATTGGCATGGAAGGAGATAACACTGGGGGGGGCGATCAAGAGGTTAAGTGTTATCGCCTCCCTTTGGCCAGTCATATGCCCCTGATCCAGATCTCAAATTTTGTGTGTCGGAAATTCCGATGGAAAAAATCCAATGGAGCCTACACACGGTCGGAATTTCCAACGCAAAATGTGCGATTGGAGCTTGTTGTCGGTAATTCCGACCGTGTGTAGGCTCCATTGGATTTTTTCCATCGGAATTTCGACACACAAAATTTGAGAATTTTGCGCAATAATAGCTAAAAGGTATATATAAATATAAAGTGCAATATGAATAATGACCAGTGGTAGGCGCTGGTGCTAATGAGAGGTGATTGCTGATATGTTAAAGTACATAACATTCATATGTGACTGATAATCAATAAATAAATAAGATGAATAAGATAATAAATGCACGTATACGTGACTAATAATAAATATCGCAAATGATATGTCAAATATTTAAAGTGTCATGTGCAAAAAGACCTGAATGGGTTCTGGTAATAATCAATGTGCAAAAAATAGTATGCATAAAACAATAAACCAATATAAAATGGTGTAAATCCGGGACTGGTGAAACACAATTAAAATAGATAAATATTGATATAAAAAGGAAAGATCAATAATAAAAAACCAAAAATTGAGTAAAAAAAATAAAAAATAAAGATAATAAGTTTGTGTAGCCCCAGAAAGGATAAAAATATATAAATAAAGCAGAGTCCAAATTGATCGTTCAGATCCTAATAGTGGAGTGGTGTGTGGTCAGGCACAACCATCTCGTGGATCATACACTATAAATTTAGTAGTGTCAGAGTAGTGTAAGAGTAATGTACTTCTCCTTTAAGGGCGTTTAAACCTTTAATCCTGCACTCTCCCCTCCTCCTGTGCAGGATTAAAGGTTTAAACGCCCTTAAAGGAGAAGTACATTACTCTTACACTACTCTGACACTACTAAATTTATAGTGCATGATCCACGAGATGGTTGTGCCTGACCACACACCACTCCACTATTAGGATCTGAACGATCAATTTGGACTCTGCTTTATTTATATATTTTTATCCTGTCTGGGACTACACGAACTTATTATCTTTATTTTTATCAATTTTGGAATCACCCAATCACTTAATCACAATTGTTATTTTATGTTATTCTGTTTTTTATTATTGATCTTTCCTTTTTATATCAATATTTATCTATTTTAATTTGTTTCACCAGTCCCGGATTTACACCATTTTATATTGGTTTATTGTTTTATGCATACTATTTTTTGCACATTGATTATTACCAGAACCCATTCAGGTCTTTTTGCACATGACACTTTAAATATTTGACATATCATTTGCAATATTTATTATTAGTCACGTATACGTGCATTTATTATTTTATTCATCTTATTTATTTATTGATTATCAGTCACATATGAATGTTATGTACTTTAACATATCAGCAATCACCTCTCATTAGCACCAGCGCCTACCACTGGTCATTATTCATATTGCACTTTATATTTATATATACCTTTTAGCTATTATTGCGCAAAATTCTTTTATATATTTATCCTTATTTGTGTATTTGTGAACACGCCACATTTTGCCGCACAGCACTACTGTTTACTTATTTTAGACTATCTGAAATACTCCAAGTAGCGCGAGGGACACATTTTTACACACAAAAATTGAGATCTGGATCTCAAATTTTCCGACAACAAAATACGTTCGCGTAAATTCCGATCGTGTGTAGACAATTCCGACGCACAAAGTGTCACGCATGTTTGGAATCAAGCAGAAGAGCAGCACTGGCTATTGAACTTAATTTTTCTCGGCTCGTCGTACGTGTTGTACGTCACCGCGCTCTTGGCGATCGGAATTTCCGACCAACTTTGTGCGACCGTGTGTATGCAAGACAAGTTTGAGCCAACATCCGTCGGAAAAAAAAGCATGGATTTTGTTGTCGTAATGTCCAGCAATATAGCTGTTGCTGGCCAAGTTTGAGGCTGGTCGTGATCAAAGATGGCCTCTATTTATTTTCTGTAAGCCTTTCGCAGTGTCCCATCCAATCACTGTCCAATGATTGGATGGGATGTGACCTCGGATTACTTTACAGGACAACTTAGGACTCAATGGCCGTTGATGAGAAGTCACATGACCTGTGCCAGTACCATACCTCCCAACATTTTGAGATGGGAATGAGGGACACCTACTAGTAAATGTATGTAGGCATAGGAAACGCCCCCCTGCCACACCCCCTTAAAGGAGAAATAACCACCCCCCCCCCAAAACAAAAGGTTAATTAAATCCACAAGTGCTTTTTTTTTACCACTACTGTTCCTTTATATTGGCTTTTAAAATGTACAAATGCAGAAATTTAGAAATCAGATGAAAGGTTTAGCACTGGGAAACACTTTTTGAAAGATAAAAAGTGCATTTTAAAAACCAGGGCTTGACAAACCCCGGTCGCCAGGTCGCATTTGCGACTAGAATTGGGGTCCTGTCGCCTAGGGGCGACACAGCTGCGGTACCCTGTCTCCCTGTGGACCTCGACCCCGCCGTGCGATCGCATCGGGCCGTGCCAGCCAGTAATTTAGGCTGCAGCTTTGCGGCCTTCTGAAGTCCTTCTGTAATATGGCGCCATCTTGTGGTGGCCGTTGGCATTGCAACACCTCTAACAATGCTAATGCAATATTAAAGTGGAGGGCCACCCATAAATTTAAGTTTGTGTAGACCTGCCTACAATCGCATGAAAAAAAAAAAATGGAGAAAAAAAAAATGACACTTACCTAGTTCTGCCTGTTGCTAGGTGGTCCCACGTAATCTGCCTCTGCGCTAGCCCGGGCTAAAAACGTCACTTCCCTCGGCGGCAAGGTTCGCTAAGGCTCCTGGGAGATGTGAGTCACCATTTCCCAGGAGTCTTTGAGCACCGCCGAGGGCTAGAATCGCGTTACTTCCAAACAGGAAGTGACGCGATTATCTCTGTTGCCATCACAACAGGGCGGGACTTCCGACGACGTCGCCTGTTGTGATGGCAACAGAAGCTGTGAACGACGCTCCGCAGCGCGTCTAATGCGCATGCGCGAGATGTTCGACCAGGCGGCGTTGCATGATGGGAAATTGACGTCAGCACAACGTCAGAACATCCCGGAAGAGAATGCCTGTGGGTTTCACATGCCCACAGGCAAGATGAAACCCCCGTAAGGGGGTTTTATAAGTTCACAATTTATGGAGAAATTTAAAGGATGCCATCGGGAAGCACGGGAGACGTAAGTAAGCAATTGAAAAGGATTTATAATTTGTAATGTACCTTAAAAAAAAAAACAGCGGAGGCACTTTAACCACTGGGCACTTTTCAGCTTTCAGTGCTCTCACATTTTGAATGACAATTACTCAGTCATGCAACACTGTACCCAAATAAATTTTTTGTCCTTTTTTTCACACAAATAGAGCTTTCTTTTGGTGGTATTTAATCACTGCTGGCTTTTTTATTTTTTGCGCTATAAATCAAAAAATACAGAAAATTCAGTAACAAAAAAAATGTTGTTTCTATTAAAATTTATTGGCGAGTATTGCGGTGTATTGCGGTGTATTGCACAGTGCTGGCAGAGTATTGCACAGTGCTGGCAGAGTATTGCACAGTGCTGGCAGAGTATTGCACAGTGCTGGCAGTGTAGCTGTCACTGACCAGCGATGTGAGCACTACACATCCAGCCCACAGCGCTGGTCCCATCTATCCTCCTCTCCGCTTCTCCCCGCTCACTGTACCGATCGATACAGAGAGGAGAGGGAGGAACCGGCGTCATGACGTGAAGCCGGTTTGTGTACATGTGATCGCCCCATCATTTGACGGAGCGATCACGTGGTAAACGGCCGCTATCGGCGGCCGTTTACCGTGATGCGCCAGGTTCTCGGGACCTGGCGGTCACGGGTGTTCCCGAGTGCGTGCCCCAGGGGGCGCGCAGGAGCAAGGTTCTGGGAGGACGTCCTACGGTGCCCAGTGCCACCTGTCAGTTAAAAAAAAACCTGGCTCCTAACTTTTTTAGCTGGCTCCTAGATTCCAAGCAAATTTGTCAAGCCCTGTTATAAACAACTATATGGATCAGACCAAATGAGGGACAAATAAGGAGGAATCAGGGACAGAGGGACATTTCTCCAAATCAGGGACAGTCCCTCGAAATCAGGGACAGTTGGGGGGTATGCAGTACTGCCGGCAGAACAGTCACATGTTTGTGTGTTTCAGGTCACATGTCATCAGGACACGATCGTCAAATGCCGCTGCTGGAGGAAGTCTTCCAGAGATTCCCAGAGAAACCCATCAACGTAGAGATAAAGCGAGACTGTGATGAGCTGATTAAAAAGGTACTTAATGAATAGGAGTGCTAAGCCTTTGTTCACACCTTTGTGCGCATTGGAAAAAAAAATGCACGTTATATAGAGTTCAAAAGTATTGCACCTAAAAAGCATGTAAAATGCTGCGCACAGATGTGAACTGGCACCTTATGCCCCGTACACACGGTCGGAAATTCCGACGGAAAATGTCCGATCGGACCATGTTGTCGGAAAATCCGGCCGTGTGTGGGCTCCATCGGACTTTTTCCGTCTGAATTTCCGACGGAAAAAAATTGAGATCCTGCTTTCAAATTTTCCGACAACAAAGTCTGATCGGACTTTTTCCGATCGCGTGTAGAGAATTCCGAAGGACAAAGTGCCACGCATGCTCAGATCACATTACGAGACCAAAGCTATTGGCTACTAGCCTCTACGTAGTTCCGTCGTACCACGTTCAGAATGATCGGATTTTTCGACAACTTTGTCCGACTGTGTGTATGCATCACCAGTGTCGGACAAAATCCATCGGAAAAAATCCGACGCATTTTGTGGTCGGAATTTCCGACCGTGTGTACGGGGCATTAGTGTGGTGACTGCGCCACTGTGTGGTCAGAATATGTAATGCGGCTATACTGTGCTCCTGTAGGTGTCAGACCTGGTGAAGAAGTACCAGAGGACAGAAAGGACAATCTGGGCCAGTACCAGCGATCCAGTCATGAAGAAATGTCGGGAGGAGGTAAAGAAACGTCCCAAGAAAAACTACCAAACAAAACCCCCCCCCAACCTTCACCCCCCCCCCCCCCCCACATCCACCCAAAAGACTTCCATGTAGTCACTGGCCAATAATTGGATGGGATGTGACCCCACATTACAATACTGTGCTTCTTAGGTTTGGTGAAAAAACACCAAACAGAACCCCCCCCCCCCAACCTTCACCCCCCCCCCCCCCCCCCACATCCACCCAAAAGACTTCCATGTAGTCATTGGCCAATAATTGGATGGGATGTGACCCCAGATTACAATACCGGGCTTCTTAGGTTTGGTGAAAAAACACCAAACAGAACCCCGCCCACAATTCCCACCCTCCCCTGACTATTCCCAATTTTATTTGCACTCTCCCCCTTATCTCCTGTCCTCCTTGTCTCATCCTCGTCTTTCCATCTCCAGAACTCCGACATGCCTTTCATGTTCACACCCCGTCGAGGGATCATCCTCCTTGTCCTCTACTATACTGGCCTCCTTCCCTTCGTGCCGTTGCCAGAGTCCGTGGTGGAAACCTACATGCCGTCCATTATAAACAGGTCAGTCTGAGCTATCATCTCTCGTGGTCCATTCCCTGGGTATGGGGGGGTTTCCTGCCCATTGGCAAGTACCTGCCGTAGATGAACACCAGCACTGGGCCATCTCCCTTTCCCCTGGCCAGATTCAGACCATTGTGTTGTATTAACAGGATAAACAGGTCTCGGTACTAACACTTGTCTCATCACAGGACGTATTTCCCCCACAATCAGCTCATGAGGAACCGGTTTCTGGTCCGCCTGCAGGACAAGTAAGTGCACGCTGTGTTATCAACTTAGTATACAATACCTGACATGTACTCTGTATGGACGGTATGCGGACTCCCTGCCGCCTCCGAATTGTTGAATTCTGGTGCACAAAGCCAGCGCCATAAAGACATGGTTTGATCAGTTTGGTGTGAAGGAACTCTGGCGGTTCAGAAGGGTTGAGCCCCAACCTCAACCCTACTGAACACCTTTGGGATGAATAGCAATGCAATGCGACTCAGGTCCAACATCAGTAGTACCCTGGCCTTTACAAGTGTTCCCACCGACACATTCCGAAATCTTGTGGAAAGCCTTCCCAGAAGAGTGGAGGCTTCCAGAGTGGCAAGAGATGTTATACCAAAAGGGTAGGGATGGGGGACTTGAAAGAAAATGGCCAACAAGCTCATATAGGTGTGATGGTCAGATGCCCACAGACTCTGGGGTCATACAGTTTAATCAGCTTTCCCTTCCTCCCCATGACAGTTCACTTACTACCCCCCGCATGGTGCTAATATGAGTGTGCTGACTTTTTAGCTCATAACATTTTTTCGAGGGGGTTTTAATTTCATGGCAAATTTAACATCCCAACCGTCACACTCACCTCTCTGGGAATCCAGCACCTAGTCTCCTCTTCAGAATGCAATTGCCAGCACTGCCTGCGCCGCTACCCCTCAGAAAACTGTTTTTCTGATTGGCGCCACCTGAAATTGCGAGGCTTTGCGTTGACATGCGACAGCTAAACCTTGCCACAGGCGCCTGTTTCCTCATACCTCCTTGGCCCTCTAATCCAGCCTCTGAGTACCCCATGACTCCTAGTGGGCTCAGTACATCCCTGAGCATCCAAGTGTCGTCCATTGACATGCATCTAAATGTGATCATCCAATGATTCACGTGTGTCACATGATTCTGTATCCAATGTAGACATGTGCACAACAGAAAAATTTGTTTATTTTCGTTTAGTTTTTTTTCGTTTCCGCTGATTCGTAACGATTCGTAAATTCGTAAGTCGTCGGTGTTCGTATTCGCAACGATTCGTAAATCCGTAAGTCGTCGGTGTTCGTATTCGCAACGATTCGTAATTTCGTAACAGTTATTTTTTCGTTGATTCGTTTTTCCGTTAGTTTCATTTTCGTTTATTCGAAATTCGGACGCATTCGTATTTATTTGTACTTTCGAAACATTCGTAGATTCGTAATCGGATCATCATTCATAATTTTATGTAATGTGTATGCTATTATTACATTTTAAGAGACACAGAAAATTACGAATCGAAAAAAAAAGTTACGAATGTACGAATTTTTTCATTCAATCCATTCGAAGCACGTTAAGCAGCGCCATTGTAAGGGACACAGAAAATTACGAATCGAAAAAAAAAAAAAAAAAGTTACGAATGTACGAATTTTTTCGTTCAATCCATTTGAAGCACGTTAAGCAGCGCCATTGTAAGAGACACGGAAAATGACGAATCGAAAAAAAAAAAAAAATAAGTTACGAATGTACGAATTTTTTCGTTCAATCCATTCGAAGCACGTTAAGCAGCGCCATTGTAAGGGACACGGAAAATTACCAATTCAACAAAAAAAAAAAGTTACGAATGTACAAATTTTTTCGTTCATTTTGATTTTCGTTGTTCCTGTTTTCGTTTTTCGGATTTTCTTCTTTCGTAGTTTCGTTGTTTCTAATTAGTTTTTTTCGGATTTTCGTTGTTATTCGGATTCGTTCGATTCGAACGATTCGTTAAAAATTTTAGCGAATCGTTCGTTCATTCGTACGATAACGAATGAACGTATATAACGATAAAAAAGAAAAACGAAAAAAAACTAAACGAATTGCACATGTCTAATCCAATGTCATCCAGGGACTCCTGTGCAGCTGTGTTATTTCCCCCCCATGATTCGAAGACAACTCTTTGCATCCAGTGTTATCCAGTGACTCCTCTGTGCCCCATGACTCCGTGACACCCCTGATTATCCATTGTTTTCCTGTGACTCTGACACCTTAGACTGTCCAACTTTATTCCAGGGACTCCTGTGTGCCCCATGACTGTGCGACAGCCCTGAGTATCCAATGTGATCCAGTGACTCCTGTGCCTCCCATGAGTCAGTGACACCTCTTTGCATCCAGTGTTATACAGTGACTCCTGTGTGCCCTGTGACTCCCCTAAATATCCAGAACTATACAATGTCTCCTATATGTCCTATGACTAGAGTTGCCACCTCATCCCTTTAAACCCGAACACATATGAATTACACAGGATCTGGGGCTAATTTAATGCAGATAAGGCACCAAGTGAGTTTAATTACCACCTTAATCAGCCACAGAACCCGTGTAATTCATATGTGTTCAGGTTTAAAGGGATGAGGTGGCAACCCTACCCATGACCCCAGAGCATCTCATGTTATCTACTGACTCCAGTGGACCCTGTGCGCCTCTGTGACGCCTGTGTCTTAACACAGCCTCCAGTATGCTTCTGCTTTATCTGCACAATCCTTCTTTCACATAATTATGTTTGTCTCTATCAAAAAGCCGTACACCTCATAGGAGGCAATTGATGGACTTAATCACCTCCTATGTTTAATGTAGAAGTCCAGGAAAATACTATCTCAGCTTAAACCTTCTCCCACCCCTATTCTAAGCCCGATAGTAACTATCCTGTAAAGCAGGGGTCTCCAACCTAAGGAGCTAGTTTACTGTTCTTCAGACTTTAGGGGGGGCCAGACTAGGGCCAGTGGGATTAGAAAATGTCCTGGCGTTCAGTGGGAGTAAACAATACCCTATCTATGGTGTCAGTGGGAGGAATAGTGCCCCATCATTGGTGTCAATGGAAGGAATTCTGCCCCATCGTCAGTGTGATGGAAGGAATTCTGCCCTATCCTTGGTGTCAATGGAAGAAATTCTGCCCCATCATTGGTGTCAATGGAAGGAATTTTGCCCCATCATTGGTGTCAGTGGAAGAAATTCTGCCCCATCGTCAGCGTAATGGAAGGAATTCTGCCCTATCCTTGGTGTCAATGAAAATAATTCTGCCCCATTGTTGGTTTCATTGGAAGGAATTCTGCCCCATCATTGGTGTCAAAGGAAGGAATTTTGGTCCATCATTGGTGTCAATGGAAGGAATTTTGGCCCATCAATTGGTGTCAATGGAAGAAATTCTGCCCCATTGTCAGTGTAATGGAAGGAATTCTGCCCTATCCTTGGTGTCAATGAAAATAATTCTGCCCCATTTTTGGTTTCATTGGAAGGAATTCTGCCTCATCATTGGTGTCAATGGAAGGAATTCTGCCCCATCATTGGTGTCAGTGGGAGAAATTCTGCCCCATTGTCATTGTAATGGAAGGAATTCTGCCCTATCCTTGGTGTCAATGAAAATAATTCTGCCCCATTGTTGGTTTCATTGGAAGGAATTCTGCCCCATTGTTGGTTTCATTGGAAGGAATTCTGCCCCATCATTGGTGTCAGTGGATTGAATAGTGCCCTAGGGCCAGATAAAGGCAAGCAAAGGGCCGCAGTTTGGAGACCGCTACTGTAATAGAAAGATGTCTGTACTTACTGATTCTCAGGGCGCTCCCGTCCAGTTAAATCATTGTATCCTAGCGTGGGCTTCATGGGAGAGGAGGGACAGCAGACAACAGATGCCCCATAGTAAGTCTATGGGTGACGTCACCACACAGGCACTGCAGCCATTGTCGGCGATCCCTTCTCTTCACTGAGGCCGGCCTCTGGGAAAATCAAGTGATTGGACCGGAGTACCCTCAGTATAGATAAGTAGAAACAGCTTTGCTTTACATTATAGTTAGTATAGGACTTAGAATAGGTTTAAGTTTAGATAATATGAGTCCCGACTTCCAGTTTAAGCCCATTGGGTGAAATGCGTCAGTGGTGGCACCCTCTGACGCGTTTAAGCCCATTGGGTGAAATGTGTCAGTGTGGCACCCTCTGACACAATTGATCCAATGGGTTTACTCATAGGAGGTCACCTATAAGATCACTTTTCTGACTCTCTATGCTTAAGCCCACTAGGTGAAATGCATCAGAAGCACGCCTGACGGGGAAGAGTCTGTCTCACCTAATCTGGCATCAATAAAGCTTGTTGCAGTTTAGAGAAAAAAAAATTCTAAAAATACAGCGTAGTGTGGCCTATGTATTTGTATGCCAGGAGGGCATACTTGCGGCCGGCCGCGGTGGATGTGTTTGCTGATCAATTGGAAAAATATGTGAATCTTGGGTGAAAAGCTTTAAAACAGATTTCGTTCGCTAAGCCAGTAAAGGAATAAAACACAGTTTTAGAAAATATATATTTATTGGTCTGTACAGAGCAGATGATTGTATACTGTACATATATACACGCAGGTAAGACAACGAACGATAACACTGATCACACACAACCAACTCTGCATCGACCTTTCAGATGTAATAGGAAATACGGATCACATTTCAGGGCTTTTATTTATTCCTTTTTCTTTAGCTATACACATTTGCTGCTTATTTTTCAGTTTATACCAAATTGTGATCAAAAAGATCAGTTTTCCATTTTTTTTTTGCTTGCGTGCTTTGAAAGATCAAATAAAGAAAAATACGTCAGTTCTACCAACACATGATCCAATTACATTGAACACAATCAGACTTTTACACACTGACAACTTTATTCCTTTTCCATTCAAACGGAGAAATATCCTCGGAAACTCATCAAAATACCGCCCCGGGGTGAAGTAGCATAAAGTCTTTGCTGCTCTCTCAATGGTTTTGTATTTGTAAATTTATTGGTTATGGACAGGGATGGCAATACGGGGGGGTACAGGCGGGTTATGCCCCTACAGGACCCAGGCCCAGGCCCCCGTCGGGTCAGCTGGGGGGGCCCCAGGCCTGAGCCCGGTTAGGTCTGCCTGTCCTGTCATGTGAAAGCTTTAAAGCAGAGGTCTCCAAACTTTTTAAATAAAGGGCCAGTTTACTTTTGTTCAGACTTTTGGGGGGGCCGGACTGTGGTCACCAGGGGTAGAAAATGTCCCAGCATTAGTTGGAGTCAACAATGCCCCAACTTTGGTGTCAATGAGAGGAATTGTGCCCCATGGTTTGTGTCATTAAATGGAATTGTGCCCTATTATTGGGCCCCATTGATGGTGTCATTGGGAAGAACAGTGCCCCATCGGTTGTGTCATTGGGAGGAATTGTGCCCCGTTATTGGTGACATTGGGAAGAATAGTACCCCATTGTTTGCATCATTGGGAACTGTGCCCCATTATTGGTGACATTTGGAAGAATAGTGCCTCATCGTTTGTGTCATTAAATGGAATTGTGCCCTATCATTGGTGTCATTGGGCCCCATTGTTGGTGTCATTGGGAAGAATAGTGCCCCGTCGGTTGTGTCATTGGGAGGAATTGTGCCCCCTTTTTGCTGACATTGGGAAGAATAGTGCCCCATTGTTTGTATCATTGGGAACTGTACCCCATTGTTGGTGTCATTGGGAAGAATAGTGCCCTATTGGTTGTGTCATTGGGATGAATTGTGTCCCATTATTGGTGACATTAGGAAGAATAGTGCCCCATTGTTTGTATCATTGGGAACTGTGCCCCATTGTTGGTGTCATTGGGAAGAATAGTGCCCTATCGGTTGTGTCATTGGGAGGAATTGTGTCCCATTATTGGTGACATTAAGAAGAATAGTGCCCCATTGTTTGTATCATTGGGAACTGTGCCCCATTGTTGGTGTCATTTTGGAAGAATAGTGCCCCATCGGTTGTGTCATTGGGAGGAATTGTGCCCCATTATTGGTGACATTGGGAAGAATAGTGCCCCGTTTTTTGTATCATTGGGAACTGTGCCCCATTGTTGGTGTTAAAGGGAAGAACAGTGCCCCCTTGTTTGTGTCAGTAAATGAAATTGTGCCCTATTATTGGTGTCATCGGGCCCCATTGTTGGTGTCATTGGAAAGAATAGTGCCCCATTGGTTGTGTCATTGGGAGGAATTGTGCCCCATTATTGGTGACATTGGGAAGAATAGTGCCCCATTGTTTGTATCATTGGGAACTGTGCCCATTGTTGGTGTCATTGGAAAGAATAGTGCCCCATCGGTTGTGTCATTGGGAGGAATTGTGCCCCATTACTGGTGACATTGGGAAGAATAGTGCCCCATTGTTTGTATCATTGCGAACTGTGCCCATTGTTGGTGTCATTGAGAGGAATTGTGCCCCATTGGTTGTGTCATTGAGAGGAATAGTGCCCATTAATGTCATTGGGAGGAATTGTGCCCATCGTTGGTGTCATTGCAGCCCATTGTTGGTATGATTGGGAGAAACTGTGCCCCGATCATTGGTGTAATTGGTAGGAATTGTGACCCATTATTTGTGTCATTGGGAGGTATTGTGCCCCATCGTTGGTGTCATTGCAGCCCATTGTTGGTATGATTGGGAGAAACTGTGCCCCGATCATTGGTGTAATTGGTAGGAATTGTGACCCATTATTTGTGTCATTGGGAGGTATTGTGCCCCATCTAGGGTTGCCACCTCATCCCTTTAAACCCGAACACATATGAATTACACGGGTTCTGTGGCTGATTAAGGTGGTAATTAAACTCACTTGGTGCCTTATCTGCATTAAATTAGCCTCAGAACCCGTGTAATTCATATGTGTTCGGGTTTAAAGGATGAGGTGGCAACTCTAGCCCCATCATTGGTCTGATTGCACCCCATTGTTGGTATCATTGGGAGGAATTGTGCCCCTTTGTTGGTGTCAGTGAAGGTAATAGTGCCCCAAGGGCCAGATAAAGGCAAGTAAGTTTGGAGACCTCTGCCTAAAGGGGTTGGTTGGATCTCCATTCAGCTACAGCCATGGGCAGCAATCAGCCACCCTTCCCTCTACTCTACCTGTGTACTTGGTTAAAGAACAAGAGTTGTAGTAGTACTATGTGTAGTAATGTGTAGTAATGTGTAGTAATGTGTAGTAATGTGTAGTAATGTGTAGTAATGTGTGAACCATTTTTACCTCTTTTGCAGATTAATGATGCGGAAAGGTCTCTTCAAGCACCTACAAGCCCGGGGCATTCAGGTAAGGCGAGGAGCACACCAAGGGGCCCATTTATAAAAGTTTTCACACATTTTCCTATTGAATTCAGGTGTGAAAACATTTATAAATGTTGGGCCAGCCCTAGACACAAGATTAAGGCCCCTTTCACATTTATACGACTTGTCTCACGATTTGGGACTGCAAAGTCGCATGACAAGTCGTTCCCCATGATTTCCAATGACAGCCATTCATATTAGTACGACTTCAAGTCGTTCCGACTTCAAAGTAGTCCATGCACTACTTTGGTCCGATTTTGATGCCACTTACACAGGCATTCCTTGAAATCCTGGCAAAATCGCGGCAAAAATCGCGGCCGTGAATCGCGGCAAAATCTCTGTAAAATGGCGCGACTTTGAAGTCGCACAAGTGTGAAAGGGGCCTTAGATGATGGGTGGCTTTGGAAATGCCTGCATATCTATGGCAGACCCGACCCGTGTCAGAGGAAGGAACCGATCATTGAGGAATGGAGAATTCTAGTTAATTATTACTGGTCACCCAAGGCCAGCGTGGGAAGTGTCTGCACAGAACATGAACATTGAGCTGGCACAGGTGTGGGCACCGAGCCGTCATCCTGGGGGGGGCAATACAAGGCTAAAAATTAAATAAAATCTGACATCCGGTCTTCCCTTCAGTCTTGCACAGTTGTACCGGCTCCTCTCCTGTACTAAAAATGACTTCCTCTGATTTCACTGCACACTGTGAGCTTCTCGCAATGTGCATTCGAAGCTGCAGCAAGTCAGATTGACTAAAGAAGTGACATCTAAAGAGCTGATTGGTTGCTGTGGGCACTGCAGGCAGTCAATAAAATAATCTCTCTCCCATCTCTACAGGTCTACCTCTGGGTATTGAACCAGGAGTCGGATTTCCAGCGAGCCTTTGATTACGGGGTCACCGGCGTTATGACAGATTACCCCTCCAAACTGCACCGCTTTCTACAGAAATATGAAGGGGGGCAGAGGGCCCGGGACCCGGAAACTCAAGAGCCTGCAGAAGAAGAAGAAGAGCAGCAACAACAACATCGATGCTGAAGGACATAATGCTGCTACTGCTTGTGTTTTGTAAATATGGAGCTTTATCAATAAATTGCTTCTAGTTTTCCAATAAAGTGACAGTTTTGGCCGCCTGTGTGGCTGCGGTCGCTTCCTGACAACCTGCGAATAGGATGTCCTTTTTGGGTCAAGTACTGACTGAATTATCCCCTGAGCCACCAATCAGGCTTCTATCTTTCAGGGGCTCTAACCTGCTGTGCCCATTATGAGGGGTTCCCACCATCCCTGTGCTGAGTTCCCAGGGCTGTACACCTGCTGTGCCCATTATGAGGGGTTCCCACCATCCCTGTGCTGAGTTCCCGGTCTGTACATCTGCTGTGCCCATTATGAGGGGTTCTCACCATACCTGTGCTGAGTTCCCAGGTCTGCATACCTGCTGTGCCCATTATGAGGGGTTCCCACCATCCCTGTGCTGAGTTCCCAGGTCTGCATACCTGCTGTGCCCATTATGAGGGGTTCCCACCATCCCTGTGCTGAGTTCCCGGGTCTGTACACCTGCTGTGCCCATTATGGGGGGTTCCCACCATCCCTGTGCTGAGTTCCCGGGTCTGTACACCCGCTGTGCTCATTATGGGGGGTTCCCACCATCCCTGTGCTGAGTTCTGGGTCTGTACACCTGCTGTGCCCATTATGAGGGGTTCCCACCATCCCTGTGCTAAGTACACCCTCCTTAAACCAGGGTATAGCATGGGTTTGCACCCATGCTATACCCTGGCTTAAGGAGTGCCCACCATCCTTCAGCTGGGTTACAGGTCTGTACACCTCCTGTGCCCATTATGAGGGGTTCCCACCATCCCTGTGCTGAGTTCCCGGGTCTGTACACCCGCTGTGCTCATTATGGGGGGTTCCCACCATCCCTGTGCTGAGTTCCTGGGTCTGTACACCTGCTGTGCCCATTATGAGGGGTTCCCACCATCCCTGTGCTAAGTACACCCTCCTTAAACCAGGGTATAGCATGGGTTTGCACCCATGCTATACCCTGGCTTAAGGAGTGCCCACCATCCTTCAGCTGGGTTACAGGTCTGTACACCTCCTGTGCCCATTATGAGGGGTTCCCACCATCCTTGTGCTGATTTCCCTTTCTGTACATGTGCTCTGCCCATTATAAGGGGCTCCCACCACCCCTTTATATATTTTAAAATATGGACAATGTAACTCACAAAACAAAAAATAAAGGGCAACAGTCAGGAATTATGTTAGGGGGATCTCACCCTACAACCCCTGGATTCCACCAATAAGTAAGCATCCCCTGCATTGAGTGAAGTACAAGGGTTGCCATTGCTGACCTGATGAAGCCCTCTGCCTGCCTGTCTCTGGGTTCCATGCTTCCTGACTCAGGAGAAGTTCTATTCTCAGTGAAGGCTTCTCAGTAAAGTCCATTTTGAAAACTGAAAGAGTTCTGGGATTGCAGGGGTGCATAATCCCAGGTCTGCCCACCAATTAGCAGCTTTCTTCAGGAAAAAAAAACCCAAGCCTGATCTTTTTGTAGGATTGCACCTGTCCCATTGGCTCTCATTGAACCCTTGTACCCCAGTCTGTAGCAGCACTCATCCACCTAGCAGTATACGGTGGTTCTACTCAGTCTGTGACTCAGTGCTTTGCGGCAGGTCCACTAATCACTCCAGCAGAGTGCTGTGCGGCAGGTCCACTAATCACTCCAGGAGAGTGCTGTGCGGCAGGTCCCTAATCACTCCAGGAGAGTGCTGTGCGGCAGGTCCACTAATCACTCCAGGAGAGCGCTGTGCGGCAGGTCCACTAATCACTCCAGGAGAGAGCCGTGCGGCAGGTCCACTAATCAATCCAGGAGAGTGCAGCATGGCAGGTCCACTAATCACTCCAGGAGAGTGCTGTGCGGCAGGTCCACTAATCACTCCAGCAGGTTGCTGTGTGGCAGGTCCACTAATCACTCCAGGAGAGTGCTGTGCTGAAAGTCCTGCTAGCCCAGCATAGTTTTCACAGCTCCAGAGGGGGCTCTGCCAGCTTCCATCATACGTCCATTGTTCTGCACTCAGGCTTCCTCCACACTCTTAGATTCAGAGTCCTCTGGAGGTAATCTGCGGGGACAGGTACCAGGGCGAAACACACACTTGCTGCTGAAAGAACTGGGGGTGAAGTCCGGGATGGGGATGACTAAACCTGCCCGGTGATGAAGTCCAAGAGCCAAGGAAGTAGGGGGCAGCGGGAGGAGGAACGGGTGGCAAAGCAGGGAAGTGGGCCATACTGGAGTGTACAGGCTGGGCAAATCTGTGGAAACAAAAAAACGGTCACATGACTGCGAATACAAACAGCGACAATGTGAAGAGGGGGACGGGGGAACAAAGGGACAAGCAGAACTGCTAAATATTCATTTGAAATACATATACATGATTTGGTTTAAAGGCCATAAAATGAATAACTCCATACCACCCAACATTTTGAGATGGGAATGAGGGACACCTACTAACAAACGTATGTAGGCATAGGACACGCCCCCTGCCACACCCCCTTAAAGGAGAATAAACAAAAAAAAGGTTAATTAAATCCACAAGGACTTTTTTTTCCCACTACTATTCCTTTATATTGGCTCTTAAAATGTACAAATGCAGCAATTTAGAAATCAGACGAAAGGTTTAGCACTGGAAAGATAAAAAGTGCATTTTATATACAACTATAGAGATCAGACCAGAATGAGGGACAAATTAGGAGGTAAGAGGGACAGAGGGACATTGCTCCAAATCAGGGACAGTCCCTCGAAATCAGGGACAATAACTCTATTCAGCCAATCCAGGAAAAACTCTTTTTTCTACAGTAATCAACACGAACAGCAAAAAAGTGGATGCAAAGATGATAATAAGCACACAATTGCTTAAAAGTTGGGCAATTAAAGAAGTATGCCCAAAGCTCTTTTGGCCCTATGTCTCATATAGGTCACAGGAGTGCATTTAGTTCTGTGACCCGTATTCAACATACTGTTTTCACTCCAGACTCTAAAGGGATCCCGAATCTAATGTCGGTATTTACCTAGATTCCCGACTGGCAGCTGGCTCAGCCTCTCAGCGAACTGCTGGGAGCCTGAACCAGCCACTTTCTGCCCCCCTCCTCAGCCCGGCGCGCCAATGAGTGCTGGAGGGGGGAGTAGAGAGTAGAGTAGAGAGCCGGTGACTGACAGTCACAGCTCTCTGCACACTGAAGACCGAGTACTGCGTCATCAGCTATCTTTGATCCCTCAGTTCTCAGTCCTAGAGGCGGTGGCAGACAGATGCAGCATCCACCTAAGTAAGTATGTATATATGTGTAGGGCGGCACAGTGGTGTAGTGGGTAGCACTCTTGCCAGTGCCATCTTAAGAGCATTATAGGCCCCCGGGCAATACAGTGCACTGGGGCCCTGTCTACACAATCACGCAGGATTGCCCTTTAAATGCAGCTTTACTGTGCCTGTGAATGCAGCCTCACTGTGTCCATCAAATGCAGCCTCACTGTGTCCATGAATGCAGCCTTACTGTGCCCATGAATGCAGCCTCACTGTGCCCGTGAATGCAGCCTCACTGTGCCTGTGAATGCAGCCTCACTGTGCCCGTGAATGCAGCCTCACTGTGCCCATCAAATGCAACCTCACTGTGTCCATGAATGCAGCTCCACTGTGCCCACCATTGCACCCTCACTGGGCCCTGTCTACACAATCATGCAGGATTGCCCATCAAATGCAGCTTTACTGTGCCTGTGAATGCAGCCTCACTGTGCCCATCAAATGCAGCCTCACTGTGTCCATGAATGCAGCCTCACTGTGCCCGTGAATGCAGCCTCACTGTGCCCATCAAATGCAACCTCACTGTGTCCATGAATGCAGCCTCACTGTGCCCACCATTGCAGCTTCACTGTGCCCACCATTGCAGCCTCACTGTGCCCACCATTACAGCCTCACTGTGCCCATGAATGCAGTCTCACTGTGCCCACCATTACAGCCTCACTGTGCCCATGAATGCAGTCTCACTGTTCCCACAATTGCACCCTCACTGTGCCCATGAATGCAGCATCATTGTGCCAATTAATGCAGACTCACCATCGCCTGGTAACACACACACACACAGTGCGCATCTACTCCTGTGTGTCATGGAGATGGCTGGGTCTGTGTTCAGCGGCCGCGCTGTAACTAGGTCCAGCCCCCCTAGACCGCCTCGTGTGATAGGCGGAACACTGGTTCAATCTACTATAACACAAGTCGGTCTAGGGGGCCGGACCTTGTTACATGGCAGTCACCAGTCAGCTCCGTGATACACAGGAGGAGAGAGGGAAATAGCGGAGCTCTGCCGCCGCAACTCAAATCGGCCCCAGGGCAGGCGGCCTACCTGGAAATTTCCGGCCCTGGCTGGGGTCGCTGGACAGGTGGGGCCCCCCAGGCAACTGCCCAGCTTGCCCATGCGAAAAGAGGGCCCTGACTCTTGCCTAGCAGTAAAAAAGGGTCGCTGGTTCGAAACCCAACCACAACACTACCGGCCTGGAGTTTGCATATTCTCTTTGTGCCTGTGTGTGTTTCCTCCAGGTCCTTTGGTTTCCTCCCACAATCCAAAGACACGCTGGTAGGTTAATTGGCTTCTGTCTAAATTGGCCCTAGTATATGAATGTGAGTTAGGGACCTTAGATTGTAAGCTCCTTTAGGGTAGGGACCAATATGAATGCACAATGTATATGTAAAGTGCTGCATAAATTGACCGCGCTATATAAGTACCTTAAATATTAATAATATATATATATATATTTTTACTCCCCCACTTCTCTTTTATGGCCACAACATCTAATCAGGCAACTAATTTTTAAAACATGATATTAACATATGGTCTGTGTGTTATTACAGCACCATCTTGTGGTAAATATTGTTAATGCAGGAATATAATTTGACTATTATTTTCAACAGACATTACAATCTCTCTCGAATATTATGCCAGTGTACAGATGTTTTTTATCATTGGGTTCAGGTGTAAAACGTGTTGATTCTAAGTGAAAACATTTATGAATAAACATTCTTTTTTTTTTTCCAACATATAAAAAAATAAGCTCCAAAGATGCAGAGCACCCTGTGTAGCTTCTGGTTACCTGTGTCCCATCAGACAGGCGGAGGGAGTGTACGGTGTCAGGGCTAGCGGAGAGAACGCAGGGGTTGGCGGCAGCCATGGTGTTCTCTGTGCCAGGGGCCCCCATTGTACAATCATGTCCGTCCTTTGTCCTCCCTCTTCTCCTTTCTCTGCGCTCTCATTTACAATCTGATCTCTCCTACATTCCGGATTTCCGTCCCCTCCTGAACTTCTTTTCTTGCTGACTCTTGAAGTGTCTTTTCCAGGCGGCTGTATCTCCGCACTCTCCTCCTCCGTCTCCTCTACGTATTCTTGTTTTTCCTCCACTTCCTCGGAACTCTCTTCTGAGACCGCTTGTGACTCCTCTGTGTCGCCTCCAGCCGGGCTCACTGGGACTTGTGCGCTCTCTTTAAAGCGCTTACATTCTGGAAGAACAATCAGGAAACTTTGTTACACGTGAGGCTTAGAAAACAGGGCAGCAAGAAAACCACAAACACAAAGATTGGAAATACGTGGTGATAAAAGGTGAGGTCTAGACAGTCGCGCTCCATTCTGTACAATGGAACCGTTCTAATAGGAGCGACTCAAGTCGCTTCAACTTAGAAAAAGGTTCCTGTACTACTTTTGGGGCGACTTCAGGCGACTTGCATTGACTTCTATACAGAAGTCGTTTTGCAAGTCGCCGCGGCTGTCGCTCTGCAAGTCGTGCTGCCTCAGTGTGAACCGACCATAACGCTTATGTTATTATTAATAATAATATTTTTATTTGTTTACATATTTTGTTTTTTTTATGCTATTGTTTCAATCTGGTATTATGAATATTATTTTATTTGTTTTCTTTATTGTTTTAATTTGTATTATATTTATTATTTGTATTTATTTATTTTTGGTTTTGATCTTTTATTATTATTTTTAGTTATTGTTTAAGATTATTATTATTATTGTTAGTCTTTCAAACTTGTATTATTGTTAATGTATCTTATTGTTTCAAGCTTGTGTTATTATTGTTATTAATGTTTTATTTATTTTTGGAAGCTATTCTTCTTCTTATTATTTTATTTATTTATGTTAGCTTTTTAAGCTTATATTATTATTATTATTATTATTATATTATTATTATTAATAATAATAATAATAATATCTTCAATTACAGCACCCAGCTTCCAGTTTAGGGTTGTTCCTGCCCACCTTAAGGTGTTCCCCATCCTCCTTCTTCATTATACATCCAGTGAGCCCACATGTGCCCCCAACCAGACTCATTGTTTGTACCCAGATCTCTACATGAATCCAGCATTTACCACATTACACTTACCACTACCACCCTACACTTACCACATTACACTTATCACCGCCACATTACACTTACCACTACCACATACCTCCCAACTTTTTGAGATGGGAATGAGGGACACCTACCAGCAAAAGTAGGCAGGCATAGGACACACACCCCTTGCCACGCCCCCTTAAAGGAGAATTGTACAAAAAAATTATTGGTTTAACCCACTTTTTTTTTTTTTACCACTACTATTCCTTCATATTGGCGAACTTTTAAAGACACAGTATTTTAGAAACATAGAAAAGTTTATTATTTTATAAAACAGTATGACTGTCTGAGACAACACCATACACAAAGTAGTACATGATATCCATATATAATTTGAGAAAAAAGCACTTCTCTTGTGGTCCGACGCGTTTCGGGAAATTCAGGGTAAATCCCTTCTTCAGGAGTATGGAGGAGGGGATAGTTGGAGATACTCTGGAATAGAAAAAAAACAAAGTCTAGACTTCTAGAATACAACAGGACATTGTGTTAAACATGGAATCATCACAGACAAAAAACACATGCACATACCAGAACTATATTCATGGAATCGAATGTTTGGTAAAAAGATTGTTGGGAATGGCACTGAATTAGCATTAGCATTCAGCGCGATCCCAACAATCTTTTTAACAAACATTCGATTCCATGAATATAGTACTGGTATGTGCATGTGTTTTTTGTCTGTGATGATTCCATGTTCAACACAATGTTTGCCCTGTTGTATTCTAGAAGTCTAGACTTTGTTTTCTCTATTCCAGAGTATCTCCAACTATCCCCTCCTCCAGGCCCTGAAGAAGGGATTTACCCTGAATTCCCCGAAACGCGTCGGACCATAGGAGAAGTGCTTTTTTCTCATATTATATATGGATATCATGTACTATTTTGTGTATGGTGTTGTCTCAGACCGTCATACTGTTTAATGAAATAAGAAACTTTTCTATGTTTCTAAAATACTGTGTCTTCAAAAGTTTGCCCTTAAAGTCCCACAGTACTGGGGGTACTTATTTTCTTTACATACACAATATATTTGGGATGGTGGCAACAACAAATGGAGCTTTTCATTCTCCATAATGGTTCCCTCTCTATAATCCATTCCCTTATATTGGCTTTTGGAATTTACAAATGCAGCAATTTAGAAATCAGATGAAAGATTTAGCGCTGGAAAACACTTTTTGATAGATAAAAAGTGCATTTTATATACAATTATATGGATCAGACCAAAATGAGGGACAAATGAGGGACAGAGGGACATTGCTCCAAATCAGGGACAGTCCCTCCAAATCAGGGACAGTTGGGAGCTATGCAACAGCACTGTGTCTACAGTTCTCCCTGCACAGGAGGCACACTCTAAAGTGGACCTGTCAACTGTTATATTGTTTCATGGAAGTCATGTGACAGTATAACACTTCCAGGCATGTATTATCTGTTACCGGTGGCGGCTGATGCTGTATATTTCGGGGGGCTTCACACAAGACACCCAACCCTCCCCCTCCCCCCGGTTGTGGTCAGTCGCTTAGTGTCAAAACCCCAGACCGCCCGCACTTACCCCATCTAGGCAGCTCTGGCTTCTTCCTACTCAGCGGCTTCACCCTCTGCCTTCCCTCAGTGGCCAATATGATCGCTTCTCCTCTCCGCCAATCGGGTCTTAAGACCCGCTTCATGATTGGCTGGGAGGAGAATCAAGTAGACAATAGCGAATATTAATTCGCTGATGTCACACAACTGGGTGAGCTCAGGACGCAGTGCTCTGCGCCCCAAGCCCACCCTTTTTTGAAGCCAATTAGAGCCTCTGGCTCTAATCATGAGCTTAAACAAAACAAAAAAAAACATTGAAATCCATGCACCGGTACCCCGCATGGAGATTAGGGGTCGGGTGCATGGCTTAGGGGGGCAGCGCCCCTACTCTCCCTAATGGTCGGGCCGCCACTGGTAGAAGGAAAGAAAATAGCATAATCTATGGCCGCATAAACCTTTACTATCTAGTCAGCTACAAAATACAAAACATTGAGGTTGATTTACTAAAGGCAAATCCACTTTGCACTACATGCAAGGAAAATTTAAAAAAAAACAGCATTTTTTCTTGCACGTGATTGGATGATATAAATCAGCAGAGCTTCCCCTCATTTCAGATCTTCCCCTCAGATCTACAGTGACTGCACCTCCAAGTGCACTTGTATTGCAAAGTGGATTTGCCTTTAGTAAATGTTGTCCCTATATATATATAGCTAGATAGATATACACACACATATATATAGATGTATATATATATAGATATACATATAGATATATATCTAGATCTAGATATATATATATATATATATCTATATCTATATATCTATAAATATAAATATATATATATATATATATATATATATATATATATATATATATATATATATATATATATACATGATCTGTGCTTCATTAGAGCACCATCTTGTGGTAAATATTGGTAATGCATGAAAATGATTTTCAATAGACATATTGCAATCTGTTCTCTTGAATACAAAACCAGGATGCAGAATGTTTGCCTGTACAGTCCAGGCCCGCCTTGTCATTTATTCCTTACCTGAGTCTCTGTCTTTTTTCTTCATCCCACAGATCCTTTTTTTGGGTGTGTGGCTGAAAAAGAGAACAAGCCAAAATTGCTGCTTAAAATGAGCGTGCAGTTTTTTTTTTTTTGTTTTTTTTTATGATTTCTTTCAAGATATACATGTAAAAAATATCCAGATTATACATTATATTCTCAATGCATATTATTATTTGAATTTTTTTTTATTCCTATGTACAATTTGTTCTTATATATGTAGGTGGCGGAAGACATATTTGCTCACTACATACTCCTGCTTTGCAGCTCTATACAGTGTTTGTGCTTTACTGTTTCTTCTCACGTCAGCTAACTCACTAAAAAACAATGCAGACCCTCCAATGTATCAGTTATTAAAAGAGAGACACTAGTGAGAGCTTCGTTTAGTGGCTATTACACAAATTTCTATACTTAAAGTGCAGGACCCTGCATTCACTATATCTGGTCTCCCACAGTACACAGAACACGAAAATTATATTATTTTAGTAAATATAAACTTCCAAACACCTTTTTCTCATCAGCAGTATATAGCAGTCTTGTGACTTCTATCAGTGTCTGGTTAAAGCTTGTAGGAGGAGTTTTTATTCTCCCAAGATTTTCCTATGAGGTTGCAGGACCCCTGACCCCTCTGTCTAGACAGTGCTGATTAGCCCTGTGTTGATCACATGGACTCGCCCAAGAAAAAAAAAAAACTCTCTAGCAATCCAAAATACCAAATACCAAACTGATCATGCGCAGAGTGACTCCAAAGCAGTGGCTCATTATGGGCGGGACCACCAATCCATGCGCCCGGACCCTAATCTTGATGCAGGGCGCCGGAAGCATGGATTCCAATGGTTTTTTTTTTTCTTTTGAAGCACATGATTAGAGTCGGAGGCTCTAATTGGCTTTAAAAAAGGGTGGGCTCGGGGCGCAGAGCACTGCGCCCTTAGCCCACCCTGTTGTGTGTCATTGGCGAATTAATATTCACTAATGTCTTCCTGTTTCTCCTCCCAGCCAATCCGGAAGCGGATCCTGAGACCCCATTGGCTGGGAGTCCGAAGACCCCATTGGCCGGGAGTCCAAAGACCCCATTGGCCGGGAGTCCGAAGACCCCATTGGCCGGGAGGAGACGCGACGGCCGGGACACGGAGGAGACGGAGGTGGGAAGCTGCTGCCGCTGTGACTTTGTAATAGCAATCGGAGCAACTCGCCAACCACTCAATCTTTTACAAGCAGGGTAAGTGCAGGGCTGACGGGGGGCCTGGCAGGCCAGAGGGCAAGCGAGCGAGCCGACAAACGGGGGGGGGGGGTATGGTGTGCTCGAGTGAAACAGGGGGCGGGGGGGTTAGTGTTGGACATGTGCGGTTCGTTTCGTTCCGAAATTCTTGGTTAGTCAGAGTTTTGGATATATCCGAATACCCGAATTACGAAGTTTACCGAATGCTCCGAATAACGACACGAAATTCATCCGAATTTGCGAAATTCAAATTGAAATTCGAATCGAATTTTACATGGAACTCCATTCGCTTTTCGAACTGTAAACATATCTCTGAACTCAAAGACTGTGTGTGTTATTAGAGGACCGTTTGGAAATAATTGCCGTTTTTGTTAAGCCAAAAAAGGTGATTTAAAGAGTCATTGTAAGCATTTGACGAAGATTTTTCTTTTGTTTGTTCGCTTTGCCGCATTTGAATTGAAAAAAATATATAACATTTTCGTTATATGACCGATTAAAAATGTATCGATTTGGTCTTTTAAATCGAAAAAAAACGGTAAGTTCAAAGAAAATTCAAAAAATTCCAAATACGAATTGAACGAATCCACCGAATTCAACAAAATTAAATGACTGGATTAACTCATCTAAATGAAAAGAAACAAAACTCATTTTTTTTTCATCATGCACATGTCTACTTAGTGTGGGGTGGCGGGCTGGAGTGACTGTGATCAGATCTGCCCCCCCCCCCCCCCACCGACCGATGGAGTACAAGCCACCACTGCTCCAAAGGCCCTGTCTTATCAGGAGATGGATTGGGGACAGTGGAAGAAGGGGAGGATCAGAGAAGACAGGATCAAACAGCCTTTTTTACACAATGTGGAGGATTAACCCCTTAGGTACTATAGTCAGTGTAACAAGCATGCTTTACTGCATACAGCATACATATACACACTGATTTTACTGTTGTGGGTTTAGTAACATTTTCATGTGATACTGAAGGATTTTTTTTTTCTTAAAATAACAAACATGTGTAGTGGTTTTGCACAGAGAAGCCCCAATCCTCCTCTTCTTGGGTCCCTCGCTGGCGCTCCTGGCTCCTCCCCCTGCTGAGTGCCCCCCATAGCAAGCAGCTTCTTATGGGGGTATTGTTCATGCCCATAACTGAGCCAGCGTTGTATGTCCATATTCACACAGAGCGTGTCTCAGAAGCCCCCCCCCCCCCCCCCCCCCCCCCGCTCCCTCCTCGCTGGCCGAATGGCTCCCGCTGCTGTTTCTGAGCCAATGAGGAGGGAAAGAACTGAGAGCCACTGCTCTCATGGACATCGCTGGATCAAGATGGGTCTCAGGTAAGTATGAGGAAGGGGGGAAGCTGCACAGAGAAGGCTTTTTATCTTCATGCATAGAATGAATGAAGGCAGTTTTTATTTGGGGGGGGGGGTGGCAAAGAACCCCCCTGCTGTTTGCTGGTCAGTCTGGCACTTACCCCATCATGACAGGTGTCAGGCAGCATGGTACAGAGGCTCCATGTGGCTCCATGGTGGCTTCCAGCTCCTCCCCTCCTCCCCTCCCCAATAGGATCGCCTGTCCTTTCAGCCAATTGATGTGACCGGTGTCAAAGCCCGCTTCCTGATTGGCCGGGAGGAGGATCAGTGTTACAATAGCGAAGATTGATTTGCTGTTGTAACAAACCTGGGTGGGATCGGAGCCCACCCTATATTGAAGCCTATTAGAACCTCTGGCTCTACTCGGTGCTCTCTCCTGGACTGAAATGGCTTCCTCTTATTTCACTGCACACTGTGAGCTTCTCACAATGTGCATTAAAGGCTGCAGCAGGTCAGATAAGAGCCCCGCCTTTTTTTCTGGCTGGACGACATCCAACATCATTTAATGCTTTCCTCCCAGCCTGACTGCTCCCTGGCACGCCCCTTTCATTCATTGGGTTTCAGTTCTTTTAGTCATGGAGCCTCAGCGTCTCATGTGGGCATAAACTAGGGCGGTCTGCATGCAGATGTACCCTGCCTAGGAACACCCACCTCTACATGCAGGGCGAACGGGCGCCGCCCCCCCCCCTATACAAGCGTCCAGCCCCCTAATCTGCATGCAGGGCACATGGGTGCCGCCCCCCCATCCATGCGTCCAGCCCCCTAATCTGCATGCAGGGCACATGGGTGCCGCCCCCCCCCCCCCCTCCATGCATCCAGCCCCCTAATGGACATGCAGTGCGCCGGTATTTCAATGTGTTTTTTTTTTTTTTTTTTTTATGCACATCTTGGCTTCAAAAAAGGGTGGGCTTGGGGGGGATGCAGAGCACGGCGCTCTGAGCCCAACCAGTTGTGTGACAATAACGAATTAATATTCACTAATGTATTCCTGTTTTTCCTTCTGGTCAATCCCGGCCAATCGGTGGCCGGGAGTCCTAAGACCCCATTGGCCTGATTCCAGGACTCCTGATTGGCCGGGAGGAGACCTCCAGGACTCGGGGAAAGAGACGCAGTGATGAAGTTGCGTGCGGGGCTGGCGTGCGATGGACAACTGAGAGAAGCGGCGCTTGATGGAGTGGCTAGCGGTGATCGCTCGAGCGACGAGGGAGGGAGGGGGGGGGGGGTTTGGTGGTGGTGGTCGGATGGATGGATGGGTGGGGGCCACTGGCCGCAGGCCTAACCCTGCACCAACCCAAGAAATTTGAGCACCAGTCGCCACTGCTTGTGAGGAGTACTGAGGCAGGGTGCTGTGGTGTTGCTAGGCCACTCCCACCAACCATGATCTGCCTGCATTGCACAGAGAAGCACAGAGACCCAGTGATGACATCACTGTGATGAAAAATATGGTAAGATTTATTTTTATTTTTTTACATTTATTAGTATGTATGAGGGGGAAGGCAAAATACATGCAGATTAATCTGCAGCTTTAAAGATAAAGAATGACCCCTATATCTTTCCCAAGAAACCCATGCTGTCCTTATAATGGAAGATCAGCCAATATACACACTGAGTGCCTGACACCTTCGCACACACTGTGGGGTCTGTGTATAAGAAGTTCACTAAACTAATGTGACACACATCCGCACAGCTCCAAAGAAACCTGCCATATTCTGTCTATGGGTATAAATACCTAGTATGATCATGAGCGCCACCCAGTGGCCATAAAGCACCATTTGTTTTCAAATGCCACAGTCAGCAAAAAATAATAAGAAATTGTCCACTAGATGGCGCATACAATGATACAAGGTAATTATATAACATAGAATACGGGCGAGTTTCGTCAGAGTTGTGCGGATGTGTCTTACATTCGTTCAGCAAACTTTTTATACATAGACCCCCCCTGTGCCTGTTGACTGACTCTTCCACTGCAGCCTGCTCAGTGACCCCACAGCAAGGAAGGGTCCCATTGTATTATGGGAGCTGAGCTTTTATATCCTGTTTCTGGGCAGGTCATCCGAGGTGGGGAGGGGGGGGGGCCCACATGGTGGGACTAAAATTTGAATTCCCACACTGGTATCTGGCAGTTAGATTATTATTACAGACACATTACAGAAAACAGTAGAAGACCCGTTTACCTTTCTTGTTGATTCTTGAAGTATTTTATTCCTTTGGCGAACGGGTTCTCCTCAATCTTCAGTAGAGAGAGCTGTTGGGGGAGAGAGCAGAGAGAGGAGGGTAAGGGGGAGGGGTCTGAATATAAGTGGGAGGGGTCTATGACAGAAGGAAGGACTAATCTATGATATTAATTGGGGGTCGCTAAATAATATCCTATGATTATTTTATTTTTTGGGGCTTTGTGGGTGGAGCATGCTATGCAGGGCCGTCTTTAATATTGATTGGACCCTTGCCAAACATTTTCTTGGGCCCTCCCGAATCCACTTAGCAACTATTTGCAGCCAGTGCGTGCTCGAAGGGGGCAGCTGCTTTGGGCCTCGCAAAAATGACTGGGCCCGGGGGCAGCTGCCCCTTGTGCCCTGCGTTAAAGATGGCCCTAATGCTATGGATAAAACCATAAGCAACAAGCTTTAGATTCCTATGCTGAGTTTGCTGTGAGCTGCACTGTGCACGCATGCTTCACGTCATTTAGCGTGACGAAACGCGCGCGGAGCCAATGTAAAAATGGGGAAATTCAAAGTATTAAAGATCTTAGGATTTGCCAATAACTATGTGACAATTAGAAGTGGTCAAAAACATATTTCCAATCCTTATCTAATCAGGCAGTGCCCTTGGAGTAAATCGTTTTTTGTTAGGTCTCGAGGAGATCGTCCAATCAGATTGTAAGGGGTGTGGCCGGATAGGTTTGGTGAGTTGGCCTGGTACAGATTGGTGGGAAGAAGAGGGGTGGTGGGGACTTCACTGACCCTGGGGTTCTGGTAGCTGGTCACCGCAATGAAAGACGTCTCAGGGAAGGAGACGGAAGCCGCCGGCCGGGGCGGAGATCCGCCGTTGGAGGTGGGGATGATGTAGAGGCGCAGGGAGTAGCGGTGCATGGACTGAAGAACCATCTGGGGGGAGACACAAACATCACATGAGCCCAAAACGAGAGCTGAGCACTCTACCGCATCGCCATTATAAAGCCTAACGTTGGCCAGAGATGGATCGAAATTCGGTTGGGTCAGCAGGGACTGCCCACATTTCGTTCCCTCTATGGCCAGAGAAGTCGATCTAAGGATTAATGATAAATAAAATGAGGGGGAAGAAAATACCATTAAAAACTCAAGCAAGATGAGAAAAAAAAAATTACTCTCAGAAAATGAATGAAAAACATAAAAAATTAAAAAAAAAAGGAAAAAACGGTAAAAAGATGAAACAAACAAAATAAATTACTCAAGTAAAATAAGGGAAAAAACATTTAAAATAAACTAAAATAAAAAAACATGAAATAATAACATAACTAAAAAATATTTAAATTAAAAATTAAAATAAACAAAATGAGGGAAAAAACATTTAAAAAAATGAAAATGAAAAAAAATATATACTAACACAAAATGAAAAAATAATATGTGCAAATTAAAAAAATATTTTTTTTAAATGAAATAAACTAAACCGGGGAACAAAACATATAAAAAAGATAAAATACTTAAGAAAAATGAGGGAAAATAATAAAAAAAAAATATTATTTATTTCATGTTTTTTTTTTATTTTCACAATTTATTTAAACAAAAGGAGGAAAAATATAGGTTTGCGCCTGCGCGGTTCGACGGGTCAGCGGTGGCCGCGCATGCGCGCGGACGTCGGGGGGCGGCGTGCGACGACGCTCGGAGCGCCGTGACGTCATCCTGGCGGCAAATTCAAATAGCTGTCAGATACAGCTATGCCCTGGCTTCATACAGACACTGCAGACGCCGGTTCTTGTACTGACAATACTTGTGGAAGGTAGGCTGGGTGCTTTCTATTCATATGCTATGAGTTTCTGTGATTATACTGTTCTTGAGTGTTTATGGTCTATATTTCACCTGCAGTCTCTGCTGTTCTGTTGCCATGGATGTGTCGTCGTCGCCGCCTAGTGGTCAGCCCTTATGCCGCAGGTAGGACGGAATATTTTTTTTTCCCTCTGCCTGTTTTGCATGGGTTTTTGAGGATTGGGGAATTATAAAGTATATTTCTTTCCTGTTGTTTCCTCAGCCCTTCTAGGTCCGATCATCATTCAGCAGCACGTGAAGAAAAATCTAGGTCACGTTTAAGTATTTTGGGGGTCGTGATAAGCTCTTTTATGTTTAAGATTATTGGACAATCAAAACCATCGGTCACACCTGGACTTTCACCAACCCACCCACACACCGCTTCATTCCCACAGTTCTACCGAGATCGGAAGAGAAGAAAGAAATTTCTTATCCTATACAGTTTGGGGCTATTTTAAGCCAAAAAAGAACAAAACCTAACATATTTGAAGAAAATTCAAAAACTCTCTTGATAAGTCAACAATTCATTGGATGGTCTCAGTGGACTTGAAGGACGCATAGTCAATTTAGTTCAAATGAAAAAGAAAAAGCCCTAATCAAAACACCAACCTGGACGATCTACTCCCATGGGGGGTTTTTTTTTTTTTTTTTTTTTTTTTTTTTTTTTTTTTTTTTTTTTTTTTTTTTTTTTTTTTTATTTTTTTTTTTTTGTTTTTTTTTTGTTTTTTTTTTTTTTTTTTTTTTTTTTTTTTTTTTTTTTTTTTTTTTTTTTGTTTTAATTTTTTTTTTTTTTTTTTTTTTTTTTTTTTTTTTTTTTTTTTTTTTTTTTTTTTTTTTTTTTTTTTTTTTTTTTTTTTTTTTAAATTTTGTTTTTTTTTTTTTTTTTTTTTTTTTTTTTTTTTTTTGTTTTTTTTTTTTTCACAATGAAATATTTAAACAAAAGGAGGAAAAATATAAAACACCATAAAAATGTCAAACAAAACGAGGGGAAAAAACATAAAAAAAATGCTCAAATAAAATGAGGAAAAAAACATTAAAAAATGCTCAAATAAAATGAGGAAAGAAACATAGATAAAAAAAAACTCAAAAAATTAGAGGAAAAAACCTTGAAAAATCTATATATTACCAAAATAAAACAGGGATAAAAAAAATAAAAAAATTTAAATACACTAACAAAATAAGAAAAAAAAAACATATAATGATAAAATACTCAAAATGAGGGAAAACACCAGAAAAAAATGAGGGAAGAAAAAGTACTCAAAGTGAGGAAATAAATACAAAACACTTCACAGAGTGGCATAGAAATAATTTTTTAAGGTGTATTTGTTTTCCAAGCAAAAAATCTGGTGAAATTAGAGGCAAATTTTGCCAAACTTCCAGCAAGATTTTTGCAGCAAAATCAATTTCACTGAAACTACTCCGCTCATCCCTACTTCTTACCTGCCCCCCCTGACTCAGGGTGTTGTTGGTCAGTCGGATCTTGTTGAAGCAGATGGGTCTCTCCATCCACCGGTGGCCAGGAGCCGGAGATTCTGGGTGAAGGTAGAAGCGGGTCGGCGGTCCTGGTTCTGCTCGGCCGCTCCTGCTCCATACTCCATCCCTCCACTTGTAGCGATTCTCACCCTCGGGCACGGCCTGGACACACAGGGAGTAGAGACGGTGCGGATCCAGGCCGGAAAGGGAGACCAAGAACTCTGGGAACATGCGCCTGATGGAAAGAGGAGTGAGATCGATTCAGCCGATGTCACTAACATATCCAAATACCCTACAATGATTTTATGTCCTTTTTTTTTTACACATACTGTACATTACATGTTAATATTCAAATATTATTCTATATTATTATTATTATTATATTAGAAAGTAAATGAGTGCATTCTCCATTTTTATGACTTTGTCAACCACCCGCCCTTCTTCTTGATGGTAGCTCATACCCCTCTAGCCTGTGCCCCTCGCTCTATGGTAGCCCAGTCCCCCTTTTCTCTGTGGTAGCTTGTCCTGTTTTCTTGGATGTAGTCCATCTCCCTCTCTAAGTGGTAGCCTGCCCCCCTCCCTGAGTAGTAGTATGTCTCCCTCCCTTAGCAGTAGCCTGTAGGCCTCCCTTGGCAGTAGCCCACTCCCCTCTCTTTGTGACAGCCCCCCCCCCTCCCTTAGAAGTAGCCTGTAGGCCTCCCTTGGCAGAAGTCCATTTCCCTCTCTTGGTGGTAGCCCCCCTCCCTTAGCAGTAGCCTGTAGGCCTCCCTTGGCAGAAGTCCATCTCCCTCTCTTGGTGGTAGCCCCCCTCCCTTAGCAGTAGCCTGCAGGCCTCCCTTGGCAGAAGTCCATCTCCCTCTCTTGGTGGTAGCCCCCCTCCCTTAGCAGTAGCCTGTAGGCCTCCCTTGGCAGAAGTCCATCCCCCTCTCTTGGTAGTAGCCTGTCCCCTTCTCTCAGTGAAAGCCTGTTCCCCTCTCTTGGTAGTAGCTTGTTCCCCTTTCTTGGTTGCAGTCCATCACCCTCTCTTTGTGGCAGCCCCCCCCCCTCCCTTAGCAGTAGCCTGTAGGCCTCCCTTGGCAGTTGCCCACTCCCCTCTCTTGGTGGTCAGTGATAGTCTGTCCCCTGCT